>NMRB01002736.1:60632-76020 GCA_002633025.1 Notospermus geniculatus
GACAAAACATGAACACATGACAACTCCATTCTTTGCAATTTGACGTACATTCTGCTCTCAAGAGGAAATTTTTACAAGTCCAAGGTCATGCAGTTTGATTTCGGAATATGTCACAGCTCTTATGATGGTGCAGCATTGTCGTCGTCCATCGTGGTTCCATACATCTTGTTTCACGTGTTCAACTCAAGCTGCTTTCAGTATCGCCTCAACAATGGGGAGCCTGCACAGAGATTTATACTAACAGGCTGGCGCTGTGAGTGGTTGTACCGGAACGATGTCACTGACGTCATGCATAGTCCATCGTCGATGTCGTCTGTGAGCAGGGCACGTTTCGTAATCGCTGGAGCTGTTTATTTCAAACTTGGTGTATATACCCATAGGTCAGATGACCTATTACACAAACTTTTGGTCCGGTTCAATTATTGGCTCGGCCACCAGATGCCAAAAAAACAAACGGTGCAATAACTAAACTACTGAAACAATAACTGGATCATTTCCAAATTTTTGTCATAGGAGTATCTAGATTATTACACACATGTATAAACGAGTTCTTGATTTGATCAACTTTTCAAGGTCGTAGAGGTCTAAGTTGTACAAAAGTAACGAACCTGTCGCAGTTTCCGTTATTTCACTGAGCGACTTCATATCTTGCATAAACATGTATTAGAGGGGTATGTTCAAATTACTGAGGTTCGGCATGATTGGACATCCAATACGGCCACCAGGTGGCGTAACCTAAAAATCATATAAGTGAACTCAGGAAAAGTCTTGACCCAGGGTGCTCAAACATGATATGTACCTCCCTCTAGATGACCTTTATGAGCACGTCAAATTTCAGTCTGATTTGGCTTCCAATATGGCCACCAGGTGACATAACCCGAACATAATCATTGTGCTAAAACTCAGGAGTGAATTGACCAAGAGTGCTCAAATATGATGTAGGGCTGACTCTAGATAATCTATACATGCATGGAAAGCTTCGGTTGATCGAATAGCAAATATGGCCAGCAGGTGGCGTAACCCAAAAATCGTCAAAGTGCTATAACTGAGGAACGACTTGACACAGAGCACTAAAGTGTGCTATGCGGCTCTTTCTAGATGACGTTTATGTGCCTGTGAAGGTTCAGCCCAATTGGACATCTAGTATGGCCGCCAGGTGGCGTAAACCCAAAAGTAATCAGTCCTGTGATTCATGACTTGACCAAGATTGCTCATAACTGATAGGTACTTCTGTCTGTCATTACACTAATATGTTTCGCCTCGGGTGGATTGATCACTTTTACACGGTGTGGATCCAGTAACCTGTCTTGATCCAGTTTGAGGTTGGTTAATTCAAATGCCAATGGCTTGGCCACTCAGCTTCATATTTTTGCTGCACCCTATTGATTTGGGTACGATACAGTTTTCTGTATGGCTGCCAGGTAGCCATCTAGGATTGTGCAATATGCTCCATAACTTGGGAACGTTTTCGTTAATAAACTTCATATGTCAGCTGAGCACATCGCTCATGGGCGAATTGTTTGTAGGTACATGTATATTGAAGGATACAATATCCCAATAAAGCCTAGCGCACATCGACCTTGTGACTGGAAGCAACTACCGGCAATGGCGTTTCCGGCAACGGTGGGCGAGTGGCTGGAAACAGAAGCAACTGATCAGGTGCTCAAACAGATCGATGTGTGCGCCCCCAGCAACGCTATTGCCGACCGTTGCCGCTAGTTCCAGTCAGTTGCTCATGTTCTAATCGTTGCTGACCGTTGCTTCTAGTTCTCCTCAGTCACTTTCGATGTGTGCGCTCTGGCAATGAATTTCCTTTGTTTGTGGAGTACCTGTGGTAGTTGCCTGTTCGATGTGCGCGCTCCAGATTGAAAACTGGATTGTGCCACTTGTTACCGCAATGACATCGCTAGCGACTGTTGTGTTCAGTTGCTTCCAGTCGTAAGGTCGATGTGCGCTAGGCTTTATACCAAGGGTTAAGATTTAACCTTTGTTTCCTTCAAGAATATTTTGATGATTTTGAACTGAAAATGTGGAATTGAGCAAAATAATTTCAAAAGACATGCTTGCTCTTGGAATGCTTCCTTGGTTTTAGTGCAATACTATGGTTCTATGAATCTCTCTCTCTCTCTCTTCATCCAATCTGGTGGTTTCATGGGAATAAATCAAGAATTAAGCTATGTATTACCACGAAGCTTGCAGGGTTTGTAGATATGTGCAAAAGAAATTAGTTCCCTGGCTTCATCCCAAAACGATAACGTATATGAATGGCAATCAATTTTGTTGTTACAACAGTGCAAGCCAAGAGGATTCCCAGTGTGACAATTTAGAAGCAGTCGTATCAGGTGTGGGAACTTCCCAAAAATAACCCTGCGGAGTTTAATGCACGTGGAGAAGAAAAGAGAATGCGCATTGGCGTCTATGCGGGTTCCTGCTTTGCCACTCCACTCCTGCGGCACTACTGTCCGTTTCACTAGCAAAATGAAAGCGTTGTTATACGGCTTGAGGCACATTCAGACAAAATCCTGTGAGCGACTGTAGACACTGCATTATTGTGGCATACTGCATGACTGTATCAATTTAGTTATTGCGCATTCAGGCAATCAGACACAAGTTGTGGCCGAACCGTCACAAAGAAAGGGATATAAAAGCGGTGTGGGAGTACTTAGCAAAGTGGTTTCGCTAGAGCGGTTTGAAACCCATTGTAAGACAAATGTAGTCTGAATGGCTAATAAGGTTTAAGCATAGATGAGAGTGCCATTTCAAAAAATTCCCCTAAATTAGTCATGACCCCAGAAGTCAAAGTCCCAAATCTGCAATTCGATCCACTGTCTTGGAAAAGGCCATGATATCCGATGACAATCACGATATTCACTGGTCAATCCGTCCATCTTCGCGCCGTCCCTGTCATCAAATCGTAGTGGTAGATCATGGAACCAGTCTAGGATTGTTGGTGGTTGGATGCAAACCGGGACCCGGAACAGCACAGGTGCCGGAGCGAAGCCACGAATCGAAAAAGCCCGATTTTTTGGCAGCGCCCGCTCCCGGAAATCCGGGACTTCACCGGAAAACTATCATCTACGTTTAAGGCGTAAAATCGCTTAAAATTTGGTTTCGAACTGGTTTAAGACCGTAGTGTGAACACAGCTAAAAACAGTTAGGCCTATCCGCCGCATCTACAGTGGTCTTCAAATCGACTGCCAAGTCAATTTCACCTCTAGTTCTTAAATAATTTTCAACTGAAAATGTAGAATCTGGCAAAATGCTTTCAACAGAAGTGTTCACGGTACAGTAACACTTCTTCCTAGTAATATAATTTAGAAATGAAACTTGGGAATCGGGTATAAATATGCTTTCAACAGAAGTGTTCACAGTGCGCTTCCTTTGAGAAACTTGAATATTTTTAACTGAAATTCAGGAGTCTGGTGATATGCTTTCAACAGAAGTGTTCACAGTGCACTTCCTTTGAGAAACTTGAATATTTTTTAACTGAAACTAAGGACTCTGGTGATATGCTGTCAACAGAAGTGTTCACAGTGCGCTTCCTTTGAGAAACTTGAATACTTTTGAACTGAAACTCAGGACTCTGGTGATATGCTTTCAACAGAAGTGTCCACAGTATGCTTCCTTTGAGAAACTTGAATATTTTAAAACTGAAACTGAGGACTGTGGTGATATGCGTTCAACAGAAGTGTTCACAGTACGCTTCCTTTGAGAAATTTGAATATTTTTTTACTGAAACTCAGGACTCCGGTGATATGTGTTAAACAGAAGTGTTCGTGGGGTGCTTCCTTTGAGAAACTTGATTATTTTTTTACTGAAACCAAAGATTCTGGTGATATGCTTTCAGCAGAAGTGTTCATAGTGTGCTTCCTTTGAGAAACTTGGATATCTTTGAACTGAAACTAAGGATTCCAGTGATATGCTTTCAACAGAAGTGTTCATGGTATGCTTACATTGAGAACCTTGAATGTCTTTTAACTGAAACTCAGGACACTTCCTTTGAGAAACTTGAATATATTTTTTCAGTTGAAAGTGAACCTCAGGTGTATCAGGCGACATGGTTTCAAAAGAAGTGTTCATGGTATGCTTCCTTTGAAATGTTTAATGCTTGCCTGGTAATCAGATATGATGTGCAGTAGGGAATTATTCTTTCACAGAATTGTACAGTGAAATCTTTCTTCGATTTCATTTCACTGGTAGTTATGCTGAATTTCAACCTATGAAGAATGTTGCCACAAAGCATAAAAAAGTAAAAATTACACTATTCATTAAAGCATGCCTGTGAAAAAAGTACAGGTTAAAAAGATACCTGAAGATACCAGTATCTTTAGGAAAATGTGTAACATAATTGTGAATTTTGAGAAATGTACTTACTCATCATTATAGTATTTATCCTTGGTAAATAGGGACATTCGCAATGAGCATATTGTTAAAAAAAACAGGCATTACAGGCTGATTAACAAAATATTATTCTGGTACGTATTTTTGGGTGATTGAACTTGCTGTTCATGTATTTCCTTGACTGAAAATGTGATTAATTTTGTGATGTACTTTGTGTACTTTGTGATGCCAAAATAATACATGAAGGAAGATGTTGAAATGTGATATTTTATTAAAATATATTGTTGCTTATATATTTCATTGTTGTAGTTATTTTTTCCTCTATTTAGTCTTGATCATTAGAAGTTACTTTGATTTTTTGTCGATAGGAATTATTGATAACTGTCAGGCTGCCGATACAGCATGGTTTTTTCAAGTGATTTCTTGTTTTTCATATTCAGCATACACTAAGTTATAAAATATAGGAAGAAAAAAGATTTGTAACTTTAAACGAAGAAAATGTGTAATGAAAACTGTTTTTTTGTGTTCGTATTGCTTTTCACTAGCAGGGAGTCTAAAAACAGGTGAAATTGTTTGAGTTGTCAAATACCATATCTTATGATCAAAAAAGTGTGTGATAAAAATGACTAAGAATATTAAGCTTAAAAATAACATGTATATTTTTAAAAAAAAGTGAAATCTGACTCCCGTTAATTAGTTCTGACACTCTTTATGGATAAACTAACAAATAACAAATTTAATAATAAACAAGAAGTCAATCTCCAGAATTCACGAATTTTCGACCCCAACCGGGGTCTTTTTCAAGTGGAACTTTACAATCTGAAACTCTAGAAAAGACTTGAGTCTTTTCTAGAGTTTCAGATTCATTACATTTACATCACCATTGAGCAGCAGACCTAATATACCCCGATATTTCGCATTCTATCGGGGTACAGATAAGGAGGAAGTTACGTAAGCTGCCGATACAGCATGGTTTTTTCAAGTGATTTCTTGTTTTTCATATTCAGCATACACTAAGTTATAAAATATAGGAAGAAAAAAAGATTTATAACTTTAAACGAAGAAAATGTGTAATGAAAACTGTTTTTTTGTGTTCATATTGCTTTTCACTAGCAGGGAGTCTAAAAACAGGTGAAATTGTTTGAGTTGTCAAATACCATATCTTAAGATCAAAAAAGTGTGTGATAAAAATGACTAAGAATATTAAGCTTAAAAATAACATGTATATTTTTAAAAAAAAGTGAAATCTGACTCCCGTTAATTAGTTCTGACACTCTTAAAGATGGGTAAGACCAGGATATTTCAGGTTTATTTAGTGAACTGTGAAAGCTTTAACTGATAGAAGTTTGGTGATAGAAAATGGTTTTGATTAACCCTCTAGTTTGTAGATGCTGAAATTTGAAATAAATGACTAATTTTTGTAGAGGTTGAGACTTGAAAAATACTGAACATAATACATTTCTTCGCGAATCATTTTGGTCTTTTGTGGTTGTACGTCTATATATGTGGGCCTACGATCTAAGTAGAGTTTGATTTTGAGCGCAGTTGGATTCCTATATTGGCATATAGGGGGCGTTTTATGAACAAAAATGGCGTTGATGACTTAGTATCTCCGTCAACCTGTTCCAAACTATCTCAGGGCACAGTGGTTATATACTCCAGGCCACAGATCGATCTGCGGGAGACAACCGGTGCAGGAGGGGAGGAAATCGGGGAGTGTGCTCTCTCGGTTGCAGGACCTAATATAATGTGTAAAACGAGTTGCCGGAGTCATTACGCACCATGAACTCCCTCTTACAATTTAAAACACAACTCAAACCCATCTCTTTAGAAAATACTTCCTTTAATTCCTGGCTCCAGTGTTTCGGGCCATCCATCCAATGTTTTCTCTATTTTAACTGCAGGTAGGCCCTACTTTTTCAAATCATATTTCTTCGAATGTCTTAATTCTTTTTGCTCCTTTCTATTCGAATGTTTTATTTTTTTATTAATGTTTTACGCAGGTTATTTATTGTTGTAAAGCGCCCAGAAATACACAGTGTGTTGGGCACTATATACACTCGTCCCCAGTGGCCTCGAGCTTAGTTATACGCTCTCAACCACTGGCACAGATGGGGCCAAATCATGTTTCTGAACACTAGATGGCGCAAAATGTCATCAGGTAATCAGCGACCAGTATTTCACGCAACTATGGGAAAACATGAAACATTTTCTTATTGGTCGCTTTGGTCACGTGACAAGTATCGTGGCATAGACGTATATGTTCCGGACTTTTCGTGTCATTTTGCACCACATTTTGGAATAGATTCACTGCGAAATGAAAAATTAACATACTAAACGTCACATACGACCCGATGTGGGACAATACAGCGGTGTAAGTACTTCGCCTTCAGCATTCGTTGGATTGCCGTGATTGCGTCCATAGAAACAACACCGCCTAAGGTTGTTTGAAAGGTGATCGGTCATTGGCTGGTTGATCCCGCGCTTTCGTCAACAACTGGTAGTGACATCTAGTGTTCAAAAACGGACTTTGGCACCAAATGTTTCAGTGGTTGAGAGTGACAGCTTCTAGCGGAGGCTCACTCTCAACCACTGAATTATTGAGTGTAGGCACTATATAAATGGTAATAACAATAATAATAACAACGGCGGCGGCGGCGACGGCGACTTCGAAGAGCTGTATCTTGATAATGTTTTGACATATCCCGTTAAAACTGCACTCATGCAATGTATATCTTGAAGTTATTAGCTCACCTGGGGTGAGCTTTTGTCGTGGTGATGCGTCCTCGTCCGTCTTCGTCGTCGTCCGTTAGCAGGGCACGTTTCATAACCGCTGGGGCTATTGATGTGAAACTCGGTAGATATATACCCCAAGGTCAGATGACCTATGACACCAAATTTCGGACCGATACGATTCTTGCTTAGCCACCAGGTGGCCAAAACCGAAAACACAAAAAGTGCAATAACTCCTGAACTAATGACTGGATCATCTCCCAATTTTTATCGTTGGTGTATCTAATGAGAATACATAACATATGTAACGAGTTTTTGATTTGATCTAATTTTCAAGGTCAGAGAGGTCAAAGTTTAAAATTTTGCCTTTTGGTGGCACCAAGAATATATAAGTACCAAGAATGTACAACTTAGTAATCAATCAAACGGATGGGCATTAAGTTACTTTTTCTGATAATAGAGGGCGTACGGTAATTATAGGCCTTCTAATTAAATAACCAATGTTTAGATTTAACGGTTGTTGACTGAATTGTATTATTTAGAATATCGGCAATATTCTTATGTAAAGTTACAGACATATTACTGGCGTACAATTTTTTTTTGATTTTGGTGAAACCATGGATTTGTTGTTTAGTGCCCGACCCCGAGATCAAGTACGATATCAATTTGTCGAAAATATGGTCCATTCAAAACTACTCTATAGCTCGGTTATTTCTGAGTGCATATAGTATGGGAGGTGTCATTTTGTTCGTAATGATCTTCTCTACACAATAATCCTTCACAAATTAAGATCCCTTCAGTTACAGGGTCACCAGAGGCAAATTAGTAAACTCACAATGGGGAACCCGCACATTAACGTCACAACGTGGCGCTGCGAGCGATGTGTGACCGAAATCTCTTTTTTCTAACGTTATTTCCATTTATTTCTGGCGTAAAAATAAACCATTAGTGTTGGTCGCATGGCAGTAAAACTTACATCATCGTGTAGCAGATGAAATTTTCTTTTAAACTCATTCCTTTTTTTCTTAAAATTAAGAGATCCGATAGCGATAAGGACAACGTCATTTGTGTCATTCTTCCTGTAGAAAAATGTACAGGAAATTTTTTCATGACGCAACGTCAACACCTAAAACAAGTTTCGGTACAATCGCTCGCAGCGCCGACCTGTCGGGATAAACCGCAGGGCGGGTTCCTCATTGGCACATATTTTGAGTTGTACATTCTTAGTACTTATATATTCTTGGTGGCACCTTTTGTAACCGCTGGGGCTATTGGCCTGAATCTTGGTACCCGGTACCGGCACATATATACATGTGCCTCTATGTCAGATGGCCTATGACACTAATTTTCAGTCTGATTCGATTATTGGCTTGGTAACATTACACATGTAACATTCCCTTAAAATTCCTCGTAATATACGTGAAACAACATATTTCGCGTAAGATACGAAAAACCATATTACGTTTCGAGCAACAGTGTGTTCCTAGTAAAAATTACATTTCTCCGCCAGTTTACATCCGTCGGTCTGACGGCCATGGAATAGGTTGTTTCTTCCATCAACGAAGGCCATTTCTGCCCCAATCAAAAGTGAAGAGGAAGACCGCTTCAGTTGTGGATGCTCCCCGACCTGGGCGGTTGCCCTCACTCAAAGTCTATCAGATGGAGTGGTTATCACACGAGTGAAAAAACCCGACATCTCAGCTAAGAAATTGCATCGGTCGGAAATACAATGATACGTTTATTGGCCCCAAATGTTTGGACAAGCCTTTTCGACCAGTTTAATGTCCGCTCTGTAATAATCCATCGTATTTTGTGCACAAATGGACAAGTTTAAAAAAAAACTGGCGTAGGATAGAGTGATCCCTTCAAGTCTTTCAAGTTGTTGGGGGCCAGGATAATTTTTGCTTTCGACATAACTCGTGCAAGCGAGTACGTCCGTCTCCTTGCATAGCACCACTGTAAATATATTTTGCATTTTCGTGCTTTTATATTCTCCCCAAAGAAGAAAGCACAAAAATTGACACACAAGGTGGTAAATATCAAGAAGTCAACTTCCAGAACTTTTCTGGTCTCTCCTGCTGAAAAGTGTATGAGGAAGACCCCGGTTGAGGTCGAAAATCCGCTAAGTTATGGAAGTTGACTTCTTGATATTTACCATTTATATTCGCCCCAAACATTTTTATAGGGTCGTCGGGGTATTTACTTTCAAGGCGCACATCTATTTTATAAATTTCGCCAGCAAGAATTGCGAGCCTGCCGGCATCCATGTTGGAACAACACACATACTGTCTAGCGGCAGTATTATTTTAATTAAAATGGGGGTTCGTTTTATGAGCGCAATTAATGGTTATTTCCATATAATTTATTTTTCACACCTGTTGCAGCAAAACTCATTAGAACGGCGTTCTGCCGTGTAGTTCGCCCACATATAAACGAGAATGTACGCCTATGTGTCAGCTGTTACGACCATTAAAATGCAACATCTGTAGATAATATTTAAAGCCATATTTCCACCTATTTCCATGTGTGTACACTGAGTAAGTAATAGTAAAATGAGCGGAGTCGGTAGGACTTTCCCGTTACTCAGAGACTAATTTCAGAAGTGCCATTTTGCAGTAGTTTTCATGATTTAGGTGCTGCCAGGGTATTATTTTTATTTTAAGGGGCCTATTTTTGACCATTTTGCTGTAGCTTTTAGTATTTTGGATGGGTCCTCCGACTCCGCTCATCATTTTACTATTACTGAGGCTCTTATCACAAAAATTACAGTAACTAGAATGTTTTAACCCAAAAATAATATGTATCTCTCCATCGATAGGTACCATGATTGTGTACAGCATATTTTCGCCTGGTCGAACTTCAAATTTGGCCGCCAATTAGCCATATTGAAAAATGAACTATGACCCATATCGCATGAACAGTAGGCCTACACAGGAGTTTGTCTAGAAATACTTAAAGAATGTTTATTGATCACTCTGTGTAGCGTGTGTACTACAATGTACATGGCCTACTACATGTACTACACTACATAGGCCTACAAAGACACTCGCTGAATTTTACACGTTGCCAAATAGTCTTTTTGCCCATTACAAATCTGATAAACACAAACAATTCCATAGTAATTTGGTACAAAAAAAGTTCATTTAATTCTTGAAAATCGAGAATTTAAACGCGATATCATCTCGCTTTACAACTGCTCTTGCGGCATCTCTCTCTCTCTTTTGATTCTGAATAGTTCGACAGTAACTCGGTCACGCAAGAGAGGTGTTATTGCTTCCGCTACAGTAGATGTGAAGAAAGATGTTTTACTTTTCGAGTTAAAATCCTCGATTTACATGACTTAAATGCTGATGATTTTTTGCAACAAAGTAGTGTTTCATATGACTGATTACATGTATGCTGTTTATCATCAACTAAAGCATGCGCACACCTGATATTTTTCGTGCGATTTTGTAGGACACTGCCTTTCCGACTGCTAGCGCGACTGGAGATTGGCAAGATTCGTCGTTTAGCATGTCTAATTTGTGGCAGCGACCAGCCACTGTGGTTGCCGATTGATCGAATCTCGTCACATATGTGGTCGCTTGTAGAGTCGCTACATTGTTGGCCATGTAGAATTAGCGGAATCAGCAGATCTGGCGGATTTAGCGGATTCTGTATAAAATTGATTAAAATTCGATGCTGAATGGAAACTAATTAAGTAATATAATTTTTCATGTGTCTCACAGATTACAAAGGGCCGCGAAAATACCGTTCACAGTCGGTAATCCAAATATAGGGAAACAAAAATGGTCTGTAGGAATAGTTTGGCTAGTTGCCGTTCGCGACACTGTCTCAGCTTTTCTTTTATAACCTGTGCAGCATACATGTATAGAACACTTGAAAAATTATATTACTAAATTAACTTCCATTTATCATCAGATTTTATTCAATTTTATAGAGAATCCGCTAAACATGCTAAATCCGCCAGATCTGCTGATTCCGCTAATTCTACGTGGCCTACATTGTTTGCGAGAGATTGTTGCACTGGGCGATCTGAATGACCGTTTCAATGCCCAACGGAGACCAAAGAATTTCGATCGCATCAAGAGACCAAAAATTCAACATGTTTGATTTTCGGTCGTAAAGACCGACTTACTTTGCAACTAGTCGGCCGATACAAAATCGATGAAACCTACTTATGCAAACGGCGACTTCAGTCGCTTTCATGTCGTCTGTTGTCTGCGGATGGTTCACTGAAATGGTCACAAGTGTGATCGGCGAGACACCTCGCCCTGGATAGTCTCGTCGGTGATCACATGATTTTGGTCTGAGGTGTGCGCCATGTTTAACGGAATATAGTTTCGGAAGAGAGTCAAAATGGCCAAACATCCACAAGAAAGCAGCAACTATTACAAGCTTCATTTTTATTTACAATACGTACATGTGCGATCGATTTCGATCCTCCCGGATCATCTTCAGGCTTACAAGTGACTGAATACTGTTAGAAAGAAGGTGTTTCTTACATGGTAATGTGGCAATATGGTAATTAGGCAAAATAAATAAGAAAATAAGATGTGTCCTCAGAAATGGAAACTAGGCTTGATGCAATGCTTACTGCATAGAGCATAACCATCTGCCACTCTGAACCACAGAGTCATGACTTTTATTAATTTATCGTCATTGACTCTGATGTATCAAGGCCGCCATACTGCAGAGACTACTTATTTTCAGTGGTCATGTGATCTCATCTGGTCATTTGACAAACAAGATGGCCGGAAAACGCCAAGCAAACGTTATAAAGTAGATCACCAAAAACACCGAAAAACCTGCTATAAACGCCGGTTTAACGCCTGTTTAATGATGGAATAAATATATTCATCCGCTATGTACACGATGTACATGTATGTTGAATTACAAGCAAAATTGTCGTCGTTTCAAGGGACTATTCAACATGCGGATGCAACTTGGATGTTAGTCGGTCAAGCTTCTCACTATAGAGTCAGTTGATGTTATTGGGTGTTGGGGCTGCCAAAATCTGATTGCCTGGCTAGTTACACTCTGTTCAGAAAGTATGTCTTCTAGTTTCCCACTGCTGAGAGTGCGTTCAGAAAGTATTGGTTGGTCATGTTGGTTTTAAGGCCCTCCACCATGTATAAGTTTTCTTGTGTGAACTGGCATTTTATCGGTCCAATCTGCAACTAAGTCGTAGAAAACTGTGGGAAGTGCCAGTTGTTGGCGACCATAGTGTCATTGGTGTTGGCGCAAGTCCTGTGGAGTCCAACAATTCTGTCCATGGGAATGAGTGCAAATGAGTCGGCAGAGACCAGGGGACATATTAATGAAGCCGGCACAGCTTTGCGTGCATGCAAATCTATTGTAAGGCAGTCGGTGAACAATAGGGCATGTTTCGGAAGAGAGTCAAAATGTCCAAACATCCACAAGAAAGCAGCAACTAATACAAGCTTCATTTTATTTACATTTTATTTTATTTTTGAATTGGGCCCGGATACCTTACCATTTCTGGACACTTTAATTTCACTTCCGAATGTTGATGACGGCCATGTTTCAACTGAGGTGTACAACGCTGCGCAAGATGGCGCCCATAATACAGTCGAGATATGTACGGAGGCCCGTCGGAAATTGCCGAAGTACATACGAAGATGACGTCGATTGAACCATCTGCAGTAACTGGTCTCTGTTCCCAAAGGAGGTAACCTACTTGGAACAACTATTCAGCCGGAATGGATACCCAAACCATGTTTTCCAAGCTTGTGTTAACCGTTTTGTCTCGGGAAAATTTGAAGAGAAACCCAGCTCCCCTCCCAGAGAGGAACTTAGTTGAAACTCTATTCTTCATTCCGTACATTGGACTCCCATCAGTTACTTATGGAAAGAAAATTAGACAAATTTTCAAGCGTTATTTTAACATTGATGTCAGGATTGTTTTCACAACTTTTAAAGTGAAAAACTATTTCTCTCTGAAGTGTCTCACTCCGTTCACCCTGAAGGCTAAAGTCATCTATAAATTCACCTGTCTGCGAGATGCAGACATCTCTTACGTTGGTAAGACCAAACGACACTTGGCCCTCAGGATGAAGGAACATCGTGACGCCTCATCATCAGCAGTCGGGCAACACGTAGAAACATACCAAGCTTGCCAGGCTGAATTTAATTCCGCTTTCTCAATCATCGACACCTGTAGAAGTGATTATGAATGCGCTATCAAAGAGGCTGTTCATATAAAATCACTAGAGCCGAAATTGAACAAACAGTTATTTGCAAGTGGATCTAACTTCACACTTCATGTATTCTTATTTTCTTATTTGTTTTGCCCAATTACCATATTGCCACATTACCATGTAAGAAACACCTTCTTTCTAACTGTATTCAGTCACTTGTAAGCCTGAAGATGATCCGGGAGGATCGAAATCGATCGCACATGTACACTCTTATAGGAAAGCAAAAGGACAGCAAGTTATCCTAAATATCTCAAAAAAACCATTGGAGCTACAGCAATGGTATTTGCAACCAATCTGTAGCAACATGTTGGGCATAGAACCATGGTGTTTTGCTAAAAATTGAATTAAATTAATTAAGAGAAAAATGACATTTTGTAAAATGGCTTTTTTGGCAATTTTTGAAAAAGTGTCCGATTTCAAATTTTCTTTCTTCATTACATTCAACTTGCCTGACTGACCAACATCTGCAACGTTTCCCTTTTAAAATATCAAGAGAAAATGCCTCTTTTCGCATTTTGCAGCAAAATAAATCCCACTCATACAGTCAAGCAGACAACACCTCTTGGACACCCCCTCTAACAGTATAAGGAAAGTGCACGGATCTGGATGGAGGAGGAAGATTAGCCGCAAAAAGTAGGCTAAAATACACTAAAATATCCCTATTTCCGGGCTACTGAAGATGATCCGGGAGGATCGAAATCGATCGCACATGTACATATTGTAAATAAAATGAAGCTTGTATTAGTTGCTGCTTTCTTGTGGATGCTTGTCATGTAATCACCATGGTGATTAAAAAACAAGCTGTCGCCCCTTCTATTTGCCGGAACAACTGCAAAAATAGTCAACACGATTAGTTATGCATGAGCAAAATCGCGTACGAAAAAAAGCTGAGTCACCAGCGAGTTCCCTTCTTCTGAATTTAAAAGCTTGTGTCATGAAGACAAGGTATAATTTGGTTTAGGGCCTAAGTTATTTTCCTTCAGTGAAAAAGAGTGAAATTGTGAGGCCCAGTGTACTAAAATACTCGAATGTGCGCAGAATGTGGTTCAGTCCGTCAATTTGGGATTTGTCAAAAGACTGGCTACAGCTTGGTAATGTGTGTATCCCACTCTTGCTATGAAATGCTCAATTGGGGTCTGTCAGAACAGGTCCCGTATTCATAAAACTACTTAAGTCTCAGTATGACACCTATCCTTTGTTCAACACAAAAGATAAGTATCATACTTAGACTTAAGTAGCTTTATGAATACGGGGCCAGGTGCAAAAATTATTTGTTGTCCTTTGGACGTGTTTGTGCCAAATTTTTTGATAGTTGTTAGGCAGTGGTTCATTCAAAAAACATGTTACTTTCTCAAGAATTTTACATTTTTGAACATTTGTACAGGTACATTTTATTTTTGAATAAATAAATATGCACAGTGTCGATTGCATTCCTTTTTAGTTAAATTGTCATGGGTTTCTTATTGCTAGATAGTCAACATGACAGAATCCTTTACTGAAGATACTCTTCCAAGGTTGGGGCTTCAAGTTCGAAGTATAAGCCAGTTTGTGATTCATATATGCATGTATGACAGTTAGTTAATAGAGCACCCACCAAATAATACCTGGCTACAGGTTGGAGCAGAACTTTCAAATTCTTCCTAAAATCTGGGAAAGCGAAATTTGACAAGATCTTGCCAAATTGCCATTCTACGCATTCTCGAACACTGGACATCCGACTGTTGAACTCCGCCTGCAGATCCATGAGCTGAGCGCCTCGATAGGGTGGAATCAACTGTTCACGTATGGGATACGCTGGGTCACCATAGATGCAAAATCGGCGGCCGTCCCTGTCCCGTTGCGGCATTTCATCCAGCTGCTCCATCAGTCCACTAAGTCTCAACAAGGCACAATCGTGCCGCCTTCCCTCCATCGGGCCAAACATGTTCACGATCATGCCATCTGGAGCAACTACTGATTGGAACTTCAGGGCATGGATCCTCTTGTGCCCATTGTAGCACACCCGCTGCCAGGCTGTTGGACGGCAAATAGGCCGGACGGTGCCGTCAACAAATCCGAAACAGTTGGTTAATGGAGCTCCCTTGGCGTGTACA
>NMRB01002737.1:11188-34627 GCA_002633025.1 Notospermus geniculatus
CTGAGAATTGTTTTTAAGTTCATGGAAGTTAGGGTCAGAGGACATTGGTCCACTGGGATGTTCTATCTCTGGACATTTTGTCCCCAATAACTTTCTGTCCCTGGACATTTTGTCCCCAGGAACATTCTGTCCTTGGACATTTTGTCCCCAGGAACTTTCTCTCCTTGGACATTTTGTCCCCAGGACCTTTCTGTCCCTGGACATTTTGTCCCCAAGAACGTTCTGTCCCTGGACATTTTGTCCCCAGGAACATTCTGTCCTTGGACATTTTGTCCCCAGGACCTTTCTGTCCCTGGACATTTTGTCCCCGGACATTTTGTCCCCAAGAATGTTCTGTCCCTTGATATTTTGCCTCCAGGAACTTTCTGTCCCTGGACATTTTGTCCCCAGGGACTTTCTGTCCCTGGACATTTCGTCCCCAAGAACGTTCTGCCCCTGAACATTTTGTCCCCAGGAACTTTCTGTCCCTGGACATTTTGTCCCCAGGAACTTTCTGTCCCTGGACATTTTGTCCCCAGGAACTTTCTATCCCTGGACATTTTGTCCCCATTTTGTTCCTCAGATAGCACATGTACAGAGAAACCTCCCTACATAAACAGCAACAACTGGTAAGCGTGGGAAGAAAGATTTGAGCAGAAAAAACACACCCGTCGGCAAAAGTGCAAGAGATCTTGCGAATCGACGATAACTCTTCACATCAGAATCATACGCCGGCAGACGTGCCATCTTTTTCTTCCTGATTATTGCCATTTTTTAAGTAAAATGATGAGATAAAGAAGAAAAATGCCGAGAGCAGCTGCTGGGTGAGGTACTCAAAGTGATGACGAACCAGGTGTGCAATTAGAGCAAAGTTTTTGTACCGAGATGTAAACGGTCTTGTTTGTCTCTTAGTCTACTGCAAGAATATCACGAACCGGTTATAAAGGTGTGCACACACTGAAATTGGATTCCAGTGCGGTTGCTGCAAACCAAAGCCAGGAGCACACCAGGAGATTTCACAATGTTTCGCAAGCGAGAAAATTTGGCTGTTGACGCCAGGTGCACGCTGGACAATGATGCATGGACTCTCACAAGCGAGGCTCGACCAATGCCAAAAAATACCAAAGCTGATATCTCCTAAAAGTCTGCGTTGGTTGGCAAGAAGATCGTAGCGAGGTGATCACTTGCAATATCGCCTGGTGTGCTGCTGGCTCAATAGTTTTAAGGCTATTTCCGTGAAGCGTTCACACAGAAGTGATTTTTTCCCAACAATTTCTGTGCAGACACTTCGTTAAAATAGCCATTGGCACCTGGCGCGCCCCCCTTCTGCCAACAAATCTGTAAAATCCACCGTGAAATTCTAAAATTTGGAGCAAATCATTGAAATTCACCGCAGATTTCAATGTTTCTAGCACACCGCACCCCCTCTTTTTTTTCCGAAATCGTGGATCCCCCCTGAGCACAACAGCACAACGGGAGATGCCCTATGTTTGTGAGCGCGCCACAACTGACACAAAACAACATGAGATAGTGAAATGAAAGAGTTTTGCTTTGGGGATCGAATTAGTCATGGCTTTTTTTTTTACTGAGTTCTGACGGCGAGAACACCTGTATAGAATGTGTCTATCGAGAAATCTGACCATCTTGCCTTCAAGAAGTGATAAAATCATAAAACCACACGAGTGGGATTTCCGAGGTAGCAGAACACACGAGTGGTGATCTTTTGCCAGGAACCCCCGAGACCGAAGGTCGAGGGGGTTCCGGGCAAAAGATCATCACGAGTGTGTTCTGCTACCTCGGAAATCTCACGAGTGTGGTTTTATATTTATCATATACCACAAGAAGCGCAAAAAATGACAAAAATACCCCACCGATGCCACTTGTATCACCGCATGTATATCCGCCATGTCAGAGCACTGTTGTTTTTGTATTAATGCGCGAATGTTGATGGAGTGAGCCCAGCGAAGTGAGACGGCCGCGTCTTTCCAGGAAGTGAGCCAAAACGCCTCGCAAAGCCCCTTAAATCAAAGCTGATTAGTTCACAGAGGGCGTATCATATCAGTGGGATGATACGGAATGCGTATCACACCCCGGATCATGATGGTGGTCGGAGCGGACATCCCCCTTCGATTTCACGCGATTTGTAGCATATTAGTCGAACAGTTCTTGTATTATTGAACATGAAATGTGATTTTAGGGCGGCCAGCATTCGTCCACGTCGATTTCGTTGGCTTTTGTGCGGTGTTTTTGACGAAAAATGCTGCAGTTCCAGGCGGTACCGCGGAACATACTGTACTCGGGTATATGATAAATCTTTGAGTCATTGATAAACGTTTCTGATCTTTGATGCCATTTTCATAGCCTTTAAATCACATTGAGAGCAAGGAGAAACGATTTGAGATATGTCTGGGGAGAGCGGTGGTGCAGTGGTAGAAGATCGGACCTATGACCAAGAGGCCACAGGTTCCATAACTCGTCGAGCCACCGCTTTGTACACTTTGTACCCAAGGAACCTTGACAGCCTAGTAGTTATCACATCCGTTCAGCAAGTGGCAGGTCACGGGTTCAAATCCTGGGCCATATGAGAATCATCAACCCTGGTTCTTCAGTCCATCACGTGGGACACTAAGCTACATGTATGGTGCCTTGTACCTTGTTCCTTTGCAAGGGCAAGTAAAAGACCCCAAGTGAGAAACATGAGCAGCTTGAGATGGCCTCCTCCATAGGGCCAATAATGCAATGGCTTCGGCCCTAACGGGAAAATGCTTTTTTGTACCCTCAACGGGTCTGATAGGATCAAGTGAGCGCTGAGTGAGCTGCTCCTTGAGTTCCCCAGAATAGTGTCTGGAACGACTTGGGTAGTTGTTTTGACACTGCACTGCAGCGAAACGACACCACATAAAAGCCACATATTATGACTATATCACTATTGCACACAAATATTCTGAGTTCAACAACAGCCTAACTATCGGAAGAGGCCGCATTCAACATTAATGAAATGAAAACTGACTCAATAACTTTGGAGTACTTTGAAGATACATCAACACGATGTTGTTGATTTCAGGATTTTGTACGGCATGGAAAACTTATTTACCACTTTACAGTTCCTGTCACTGACAATGGCATCGTGTTTGATAAAGAGTTATGAAGTTCAATGTAGTTTTCAGTGGACTTGTTGCTCAACAAGTACACACATATATTGAATTCAGAAAGTGCTTACTTATGTAAAATGTACTATGCTCTGTAACTTCTCCAAAATCAGCACAAACCCCATGAAATGGCCCTTTTCTGTTCCTTTGAGGGTACTAGCATAGTGCCCTTAGTACCTTTGGCGGAAACACTGCTTGCAAAAGAACAAAGCACAAGGCATCACGGTTTACTGTCCCATGCGACGGACTGAAGAGCCAGGGATGATTAATCCCATATGGTCCGGGCTGCATTCGAACCTAGGACCTGTCGATTGCTGACTGGACGTGATAACCACTCAGCTATTTTAGCTCTTCGGGTTTTCTCCGGGCACTCTGGTTTCCTCCTGCTGTACAATTATTCGCCCAATTTTAGAGCAAAAATCCCATAATCCAGGTCCTCAACCCAAAGTTTCAAACAGCAAACTTGATGAAAATCATCCACAACAGAAAGAGTTATCTTTTTTTTTTTTTTTTTAAAAAAGATATTTCTAATTCTACTTGTTTTATATATTATTTTTATGATATATTTGTAGTCTCTTAGGTCTGGTAGCACTTTTTTGTTTCAACAGTTGTGTATAAACCTTTTTGCTTTAAGTATCAAAAAGAGTTATCTGCTGTACTATTCATCTTGAAATCCTTGTAGATTTGAACCAAGGGCAAACAGACCAAGAGAACATGCAAACAGCTCATTAGTTCTCATAAAATCAAGTCTAAAATATCTCCGATGTTTTCAACCGACGTAGAAAGATGAAGAACACGGTAAAGAGATGTTCGGACACTCTCGATGGGACATTCTGAACAACCCACTGGAGGAATAAACATGTTTACAACCTCTCAACATGAGAAAGCAATGATGTTTAAATACTCGGGTGTTATTTCAGAAATGTTCCTTATCACATCATGTTGGAAAATTCTTTAGGAAAATGTCCTGCTTCTTTTGAGCAAATTTGCTCTCTATGGGCAACTCAACTGTAGAAGACTATGGGTGATCATTTATGTCATTGGCCTCTGTGTAAGTCCTAAGGAAACCAACAAATAGTGAATTGCCCATTGAGAGCAGCAAGTCAATTCTCAGGAGAAAAATTTCATGTGGAGCAGAAAACTATCATGTGGAACAGCAAAGCAAACTATCATGTGGAGCAGCAAACTATTATCTGGAGCAGTAAACCATCATGTTGGGCAGCAACCTATCATGTGGAGCAGCGAACTATCATGTGGGGCAGCAACCTATCATGTGCGGCAGCAACCTATCATGTGGAGCAGCAATCTATCATGTGGAACAACAAACTATCATGTGGGGCAGCAACCTATCATGTGAAGCAGCAACCTATTATGTGCGGCAGCAACCTATCATGTGCGGCAGCAACCTATCATGCGGAGCAGCAACCTATTTTGGGCGGCAGCAACCTATCATTTGGAGCAGCAATCTATTATAACCTATCATGTGGGGCAACAGCCCATCATGTGATGGAGCAGCAACCTATCATGTGAAACAACAAACTATCATGTGGGGCAGCAACCTATCATGTGGAGCAGCAAACTATCATGTGGAGCAGAAAACTATCAAATGGAGCAGCACCTTCGACTGGCTGGAAAATGACAAGTGTTGGTTAAATAGCGTATAAATACCACAAGATCATCTGAGCGTGATGATTTAATAGGCTGCAAGATGATTATGACAATGAGCTTTATTGCATCTACCAGGGTCAAATTGATCAGACAATGCCATTAAACAGTGATGAGCAGTTGACATGCTATGGTATGGTAGTTATGGTCAAGTTTCATTGTGTCTCCTTTTGTAAGCTGGTTGTACATGTATGGTAGACCACACACTTGTTCATCTCCTAGAGGAGGCAATATAGGAGGAGATTACTTGGAACGGTTTACTGAGCTAGGGAAGACAGCAGGACCATTGTACGATGTGGTAATCAGGAAGCATGTAGAGCCTTCTACATGTAAGCCTCAGCAAATCCTACCGGAGACGAAATGACTTCCTCTAACTTCTGCCACAGTTCTCTGCACAGGTTCCACAGGTTTCTGCCAATATTTAGGAGCAGATTCAAGAATATTTTGGTGGGAGGGCTGACGATTGTCGAACAGGTGGTCGTTGAAGGTGTTTGTGTTGAGGGAGGTCCGGGTTCTAAAATCTACGGAGGGCTGGACGTCAGGGACCTTATTCACAAAGCACGCCAATCCTTTGTCAGGCTGATAAAATTGGTTGTCCGCAAATGGAGAATAGTTTATTCACTCCTGAAGTTACGAAAGCTTCATGAATAAGGTCCCAGGGCCCCTAAATCCATGCATTACTTGCAATGTCTGTCAGCTCCAACCTGTTCTACTGCAAGAAAGAAGGCAGGGCCATCATAGGTGCTGGTGCTGAGAGGGTCTGGGCATTCTTAAATCATTGGTTGCTGGGGGCAGAAGGTGAGAACCCCTAGATCCACGCCAGTAGTTCTGTCTGACAGCTCCAACCTATTGTATTGCAAGAAAGAAGGGCCAGGATGTCTGTGGAAACCATGCACAACACATGGGAAACAGCAGCAATCAGTGGCAGGCCCAGATCAGGGGTCAGGACCCCTTGCTCTTGGCAACCAAGGATTTTTTTCAGGATTTGCCAAAAATTGCATGCAAGAGCAGATTTTGAAATTTTCTGGGCAGAACCCCCAGTCCCCTCCCTCAGTGCCGTTGTCATTCAAATGCCACCATTCTCAGACCCCCAGCAAAAAAATCTGGATCAGTCCAGTGTGGGGAAGGGGTTTAAAAAGATAGCATTAAACGAAACAGCACTAAATCTACACTGAATAGCAATCGACACAGAGTTGTCAACATACCAGTCGTCCTATCCTATGTCGTTAAGTGCAATCATTATCTTCTTCATTAAACGACTCGTTTACATGCATGTTAATTACTAGAATCATTACCCTTATTTTGACATCTCATGTGCTAAAACTGGTTCTCTCTGACACAACATGAAAATGTGTGGAATTGAGTCTCACGTCCTGTTAACTCTTTATGGAAAATAGAGAGGTCCTGCTATCCCGGTTCTAAGATCGATATCGCAAATTTGACGAAACACAAAGTACGAAATACGAAATTCAACTTCATTTCCAGGACCTAATGTATTTCAGGAGATGGTTGCTACCACAAATGTTCCTGATGCCAGTGCGTCTTTTAGCATATCATTTAAGACCAAGAGAGTTATGGTGCACCTTGAATTTTTAAATTTCCACTTCGTATCTACGAAGTGGAAACGAAAGATAAATTTCAAAGTTTAATACACAGTACTCTATGGCCCGTATGCACCAATGAAGATTATCTTGAACTCAGGTTGAGCCACAACTTTTTCAATTGTTCTGGTTTGCCAGAGCATGATGTGACAAAGGAAAAGTTGTGGCTCAACCTGAGTTCAAGATAATCTTCATTTGGTGCATACGGCCCTATGGTGTCATCCCATTTCGCCTACTCCTATTTCGCCTAAACTCATTTCGCCTAAACCCATATCGCCTAAACCCATATCGCCTACTTCCCATTTCGCCTAATACCCATATCGCCTACTTCCCATTTCGCCTACTTCCCATTTCGCCTAATCGGAAAGAAAGAATGAAGATGAATATGTACATGTACAACACATAAGTTTATTTTCTCATTAGGGCTTCTACTTAGTAACCCTTCACCCAAGCCAAACAAGTGGAAAGATGTCTAAATTCCATGTCTGGGTGNTTGCCCTGGCATAGACACTCAGGTACAAGGGACCACGGCTTTTAGTCCCAACCGACTGACCCTATATAGGAATTAGGCGAAGTGGGTGTAGGCGAAATGGGTGTAGGCGAAACGAGAAGTAGGCGAAACGGGTAGTAGGCGAAATGGGATGTAGGCGAAATGGGTTGTAGGCGAAATGGGAATTAGGCGAATTGGGAATTAGGCGATATGGGTTTAGGCGATATGGGTTTAGGCGATATGGGTGTAGGCGAAATGGCCACTTTTTGTAGGCGAAATGGGTTTAGGCGAAATGGGCCGTAACCGGCCCTATAGGTCTAACGTAATACGCCAAAAGACGCTCTTGCAGCAGGCGATATTTATGGTACTAACCATCTCCTGAAATACATTACGTCATAGAAATGAAGTCCAATTTCGTACTTCGTGTTTCATCAGATTTGCGAAACCTCACTAGTATTGATTCAAAACCCAAGTGCCAAATACGGCACTAGTATCTCAAAAGACAATATTTGGCATTACAGTCAGGCATCCCTTTGGTACCCGGATATCGGAAGTTAGGCCAGATCCCACGGCTGCCTGGACACAGCACTCAAACCATCCAGAAGTACACCCACACAAACCAAACACTACATTCAATCCACACATTTCAAACCCGTTTCATTGGAAACCATTTCAATAAACTGCAATAAGCATGAAAATATTGACGAACTGCGCACAGCTCCGGGAGCCTGACAGTGTTTTGTTTTTGAACACCCGTGTTCATATCAATATTTGGATAGCGCCGCATCCCTGGATATGTACTTTATGTTATGACGGCCGTTCGACACTTTTCTCCGCAGCGATTGGTAACCATGGGAAGTGGAGGACACTTTGGCAGTTCAAGGACCTGGCGAACGACGGCAGTTATGAGATTATCAAATCTGATATTGTGGGAAATGTGATCGTTTGGTAAACTTCACAAAGCCATTGTCAAAATTAGTTTATGCTGTCATGGGGTGGAATAAGAAAATTGCCCGAGCGGTGATCCTCGTCCCCAGGATTGCATGAGTTGATTTTTGCAGCCGTGAAGGCCGAGACCGCAGAATGAGGGCCTTTTTGGCTGGAGAAAATCAACGAGTGCTATCCGGGGACGAGGATCACTCACGATTGTAGTCTGTCTTCCACAGTGGGCACGATGCAGTTGGACAACATATGGAGAGTGCAAGCATGGTGAAATTGGCATCGTGATGCAAGTGCGCACTTTTGAGTTCAGTAGCTAGAGTTTGTATTAAGGGTCAAATTGGGAAAGGGCTTAATTGGAATAATTGTCAGGACAGAGAAGTAGGCCCACCATGCGGGATTAATCATCTCTGGCTCCTAAGTCCGTCGCATGGGACAGTAAGCCATGGTGCCTTGTGTTGTACCCTGTGACTTTCCAAGGGCAAGTAAAAGACCCCATCCAAGTGGTCACATGAGTAACTTGAGATGGCCTCTTCTGTACTTACAGGGCCAGTAACGCTATGACTTCGGCCCTGATGGAAAAATCTCATACCACAGCGATACCGATACCCAGGATGACAATAGGAGCTGTCAATGAGTTGACAAATAGGTGTCTACGGCCCAATCCAATGCATATAGCGGCCCCTTTCATTCTTGATCAAGCACCAATCACGTGTATTGGTCCGCTAGAATTTTGCTGCCATCTTTTGGCAATACGAGTGGCTGAACTTGGTTCTCTTCTAGATACACGTAATGGCAGTTGAGTTATGCAGACGGTCCTTGTATTGAGCATCTGCGGAGTCAGCTGTGCACAGAACTGGTAGAAAATCTATCTTTCACCCACGCAAGTTCAACCTGGTGCTTATTGGAGTAAAATAACTGACTTCAGGTTTCATTCTGAGATGAATCATCCGATTGAAATAACATCCATTCAAGGATTAAGAAATGATTTAATTATCCACTTGAATAATTATTGTGGTGAAGTTGGTGATACCCCAGTGAAATCAGGGGTAAACCCTAACAAGCCAGGTGTGACCAGTGTTATATCTAGGCCATTTTAGAGTGGCGCCGCGCCATGCCGCCAAAAGGGGGCGCCATTGTGCCCTTTTTTAACCCCCTAGGGCGCCATGCCCCTTTAAAAAAAAATTTTTTTTTCTTTTTTTAGGTTTTTAGTACCACCAGACCCTTTTCGAGGGTCCCTTTTGGTCATATCACCTTAGAAACTGGCTTAAATTGGCTGTTGACTGGAGTTATAGAGACCTTTTTAACTTTTTAGCTTTTCAAATTCCGTTGGAAAAAATGTCGCGAATGAAAAGTGCCCTTTTCTAGGTTGAAGTGCTCTTTTCACAAAGTTTGCACCATGCCCTTCTGAAATCCTAGATATAACACTGGTGACGGCCTGTTAACTTCGTCATACCAAGATATGAAGGAAGGGCCTCCCTGTTTGGTGGTATCCCCCAGTGAAATCGGTTGAACACTAACAAGCCAGGTGTGTGGTGTGTTGACCCGTTACACTATATGAAGGCAGGGCCTAGCTGCTTGGTCAAGGGGGAGGGGCAAACACATCTTGTAGCGATTTAGCACCCTCTGGCAAAAATCTGCACGACAAGCATGTTGTGCAATGACAACTGGGCAAGGGACCCCCCCCCCCTCCACTCAGGGGTATCATTTTCCCCCTGCTTCCTCCACCTACACCCCTAGAGGGGAACATTCAGTTAACGTCACAATATGAAACAAACCTCCGATTATGTCATGTGAGTTTGTCCAAGACCAATGTCACATGGATGTGAAATATTAAAACTACATACATGATAGATAGGTAAACATCTGTCAACCTGATGCACTGGTCAAAAGTTCATTGACCCTAGAATGACACCTGGTTATTCTGCACAATCGTGAAGTGACAGATATCCAACATAGAGCACAAAAAAAATTCGGAGACGACTTTTACTTTTACTATCGTGAAGTGACACACTATAACCCCCCAGCACCAGCACCAGCACCACCAACATCGCCAGCACCAGCACCAATTCACATCAAACCACAATTCACCACTTATAAATTTTTCAATATGTAACATATTATGGGTAACTCAAGCCTCGTGTTTTTGAGCACCAAAAAATCAATCGGGCCATCACCATATAAATCTACACACAGTTCCGCCTCATCAGTTTTATATATTCTTCGCTATGTCGCGACACTTGGCAGCCAGCCGACCGATAGTTGCACAAAATTATTAAAATGTAGTTCTAAAACAGCTGTGGCTTTGTGTTGATGTCAAATGGATGCAAAGTACACAAGTTGATAGATTCAACAAATTAAAATTCAAACATGACGATGAATTTATGTGGAATTTGTTGACACAGTGAAATGTCACGTTCTAATTAGACAATAGGCGTTTTGAAATCGACGCCTTATGCAAGATTACTGTCTGTTAAAAAAATGGTCCTAAAATCTGGGTTCGTTGCAAAGTTACAGGCTGGAAGGGATTTGAGGAACTGATGGATGGACCTTCTGATTGACTGGCAGCCGGTCGGATGGTGGACAGACAGACAGGCAGACATGCAGACAGATGGACTGACTGACTGACGCACAGGGGTTTCCCTATATCCCAGCTGAACAAAGTTCGTTCGGTGGGATAATAATCTGTTGTCAGAGTGGTGTAGTGGACATGCTAGCACTTGTCACCTAAAGCCCGCCGCACACGAGAGCAATTAGCTGAGCAAAATGTCATTCGAGGCATTTGACTCAGTCAAACAAGGCGCACGCTGGGCGTGGCGAATAACCAGGTTTTCGAAGTGGCGGCGTGAATAGCACTTTTCCTGTTTTCACATTTAGCCCCCTATTGGCCAAACCTTGAATCGAATGATGCTGAATATCGAAAGGAAACAATGTCTACTCACAAGCAACATGTCCACAAAATTTCACCAGAAAATCTGAAGTCGTTCCCATGTTATAACACTTCGATGATTTTCGGGTAACGCTGCCTGGCGGCCATATTGGATGTGCGATCGGCCCGAAACTTTGTATTTCAGAAGGTATCCCTGTAGTACACATTTATGCAAGGTATGAAATGGCTAGGTGAGAAAACGACGACACGTGCCAAGTTCGTAACTTTTGCCGAACTTTGACCTCTGTGACCTTGAAAAGTAGGTCAAATGAAAAACCCGGGTATTATGTTATGTATCGTCATTAGATATACCTATGATAAAAATTTGGTGACGATCCGTTCATTTGTTCAGGAGAAATAGCACTTTTCCTGTTTTCACATTTAGCCCCCTATTGGCCAAACCTTGAATCGAATGACGCTGAATATCGAAAGGAAACAACGTCTACTTACAAGCAACATGTCCCAAAAATTTCAAAAGAAAATCTCAAGTCGTTTTTAAGTTATCAGTCGGACAAGAGAAAAGCGACCGCCCGGACGCCCAAACGCCCGACCGCCCGGCACTTTCGGTAATTTAATAACCAGGACTTTCTTCGAAAACCTGGTTAAAAACTCATCGTGTGCGGCGGAGGATTTTGGACGGTATACCTCCACGGTGACGTACCGTCACGTCACGGCGACGTGCCATGAAATGCTGTCATGTGATTTCTACGCATGCTCTGTAGCAAAATGACGCGAGTCAAATGACTCAGTCCCCGCCGCACACGGTGAGGTTTTTTCCTCTCTAGCCAAAAAATATCAAACACGTTGAATATTTTGCTCAGTGGCAGTTGAGGCAAAAAACTCGCAAGAAATTCGCCGCACACGAGAGTTTTTTGACTGAGTCAAATGCCTCGAATGACATTTTGCTCAGCTAATTTCTCTCGTGTGCGGCGGGCTTAAGTGACTGTGGTTCAAATCCCCGTCACAATCGCCAGTGACACTGAAGATGACTCTCTTTGAGAGTACAGGCTTAATAATACTCTGCAGCTCCAGTTTCCTCCTGCATTAGGCCTAACCTAGATGACCTACTTTCTTGAAACAGATCTTGAACAATTCAAAAGAATATCCAAGTTAATGAGCACGGGTTTGTAAATCGTAGCGTTTTCCACGTTCAACCCTTCGGGCCTACAACTGCAACCACAGAAGGTTCATTGACAGTTTATTTTACAATAGTACATTTATGAAACAGTAAGTAATCCATGCATAAACCATGGAACTGACTGCAATGTTTACAACCTTGTGTTGGTGAGACAGCTATGGGACAAAACGTGCAACATAAAATGGACTCCTACTTACGTGCTAACGATCTAATGTATCCTATTCAACTACGGGATGATAATCCTGTGTGATTTAATCAATATCTAAATATATCGTCAAGAAGTCATCAATTGGAATTGACAGGAGTCAAAAAATAGGAAAACTGGGTCAGACACGAGAGGAGAATCCCTGATGGACTGAACCATTATTGGAAGGGGTGTCAGGTGGGAGATTCCCATTCTCATACTCCACGCATGAGTGCCAGGAGAGTTGAAACGTGTGGAGTTTGCTGCGGAGTTATGAGACTCCAGACATTTTGCAACATGCATGTGTGGAGCCTGCCAGTGGTAGTGTCAGACTCCAGGCATGAAAGGTAGACAGGGGTGTCAGGCAGGCATGCCTGGAGTTTGCCTTAAATGGCCATTAGGAGAAACACCTCATCAGAAAACATCAACTGCTTCCACTCAGCACTGATTGAACCCAAAATTTCCCAAAAGGATTTCTAAATATTTGCCAACATTGTTAACGTAAGGGCGTAAAGGGACAAATCACGTCAACATAAGGATATCTGATATCAAACCCCAATCCAATTAACAAATCAATTTTGACATGAGAAGAGGTTTATTTCTGACCTGCTAAACTCCCAACTGGGTGCTACCAAAGAATGTCCTAATGATCTCCAAAATAACAACATAGACATTTTTGGTCTATTTTTACTTTCTACAAATTTTGCTATTTTGGCAGAAGGAGCTCTGATCAGTGAGAGTGGACCATTCACCGCAGCCTCAGGTGGAATATCTGATGTCAAGAGAATCTCGGTGCCACTTAACACAGGCCATACTGTAGACAGACAGAAAGCATACCTGTGATCAGAATCTTTTGATGCCGACAAGAAAACTTAATTGAAAGATGGCCGAAACTACTTGGTCAGTTCTTACACAATACAGTAATACACTAGATTCAATGGGTACCACTTCAAGACTGAGTGCTCATGGGATGTTAAAGTGACCTTGAGAATCGACCTTCAGAGAGATGGAGAGTTGGCCAAATCAGACAAGCAAAACACCTAACCCTACTTTGAGGAGATAGTCACTTGCGCAGAGTCTCCACCTATACTGCTTACAAGGAACTAATCACACTGGCTTTTCCTTAAGGGCGAGCCAACGTTGTGAATTTTTGAGACGTGGCCAGGCGTTGTAAATAAAAAATGTCAAAATACCATAAAAGTATAATATATATGACGGAAATGAAGGCACCTGCGGGGTCTATAAGTCAAAAGGAATTGAATGGGATGTATCTTGGAACGCACTAATTAGCTAATAAGTTGAAACAAAAGACTAGTAATCGGTACACTTTCCCACGAAATCGTACATTTTGAGGATCAAACGACAGGTGGATCATAAAGTTCGAGTTTATTTCTATTTAGTCCACCCATTTTGACAGCAATATTTTCAACAGGTATAGAGTACTCGGCATGTGAATTCTATGCGTGCAGCCAGCTTTTCCAAAACAGGGCGGCCATATTGGATTCGGATTTTACTTCCTGGTTGTCCTTTTTGTACTGAGCGTGTATGGTGTACATGAAGAGCATGTCAGGACACCCTCGCCACCCCAGGTTCTATGGATTTGTGACATTGTTGCCACACCTTCAATGTGTCATTTACATGCTTCCTCTCCAAGAAAATTGTACCTGTTTTTCGTGTTTGGTGAATTTCTTTGTTTACGATTATGTAATGTAATTAAGCTGTAATCATTGGGACTTTCGTCATTTTCCGTGTCTATAAAGCACAGTGATCACATTGGACTATAAAAACAGTCAACTGGGGGTGTCTTTGTTGCTTTTCTCAGAGGGGCCTAGATTGAAGCAATATGAAAATTCGCAATGATGGCTCGCCCTTAAAGGGACCCTACAGGCAGTCTCCTCATAGACATTTTGATGTGTTCGTTATGTTAATCGGTTGGCATAAGAATCTAACTTGGACGTGTATTGCAAGTAAAATATGGCGTTTGGTTCAACATTTGAGCCAAACTCTAGGTTATCAGTTGATAGTGCCACCTGTTATAAAGTGACCGCATTGAGCATTGATACGAGCCTATAGGCTCACTTCAAAGCTTGGTGGTGGCCTTAACTACCAAAATATATCATCAAAAGAGAGTTAACTGCACCAAAGGCATGTCAACCAAAACATTGTTACAGAAATGAAAAGTCAAATTTGTCATTTACCTGCACTGCCACCACAGGTTTTGCACCATATGATCCCATCTCGAAAATTTAAGAAATCCAAGAAAAGACACATCCAGCAGAGAAATAATCCACCAAGTCACATTTTTTGAGATACACTGTCACGTGTCAGCATCACTGTCCCTGTAAATGGACCCTGAGGAGGGCTTGATCCGAAAGTTCAGGAGCTGAAACGACTGTTTTAGGACATCCACCACCAAAATAACCTGACCTGCAACCCACACTCAAGTTTACGAACAACATATCCACAAGTTTTGCCCAATTCTTTGACCGAATTCTATATCCTGTGTAAATTTCAGTCAAATATTGATCCTCATACAAAAATCGATACATTTGGAAAATAACGTGTGTATAGCAAGGTCGGGGGGATTAGAATTCCTGTATTGAATTCCCATTAAAGTTTACAACATCCATTACCTCAGGTCACATGATGCATCATACTTATGTAAAGTATCGAAAGTTATATGACCTTGACATGAAAAACTCCAAATAGTTCGAAACGGAACAAACTGCACTCCATGATGTGAAAGTTTCATGCATATGTCAACAACACATCGGAAAAGTTTTGAATAAGTTGCATCTAATACAGGAACGTTCAAACAACTGCATGACTAACGTCCAATAACTGATATCCCATTCGCCATCCATCATTACCCAGCATGCACCACACCGAGTCACGATATGCGACAACCTAACATGCACCGTCCAATGTCGTAAGTTTTTAAGTTCTTATCGGACAAGACTCCACCAAGACAAAACCATGGAATCGTCGAAAAATAGAAATAAATCATATTAATATGAGAACCATGAAATCTGACAAGGAAAATATCGAATAAATCACGTACGAATATGTTATCCCACGAGTTATCGGACATGGGACTCCACACACTACCTGGGGACCTCGTTAACAATTATTCAATCTCCAGAACCATTAATTGCCTTTGTCTAACGGTGACGCGACCGCTGAGATCAGACTGAAGTTATAAGAACGTCACGGTGAGGTAAAATTTTTATTGAACTATTGAGTCGAGAACCTTGAGCTCTAACTTGGCTCATTATTGTTTCTTAAGACAATATTGGGCATTTTTTTGTAGGAGGAAACCGGAATACCCGGAGGAATGTATGCTGTCAGAGAGAGTCGCCCTCTCTATCACATGAGTACCGGGTCTGACCGGGAATCGAACTCGGGACCTCAGAGGTGACAGGCGCCGATGTTTCCATTGCGCCAGTCTGACAGCCCAGGTAAAATCGGAGGTTCTCCTGTCCCGTGCACCATCACAGCACATCGATGACACAACGCCCCCTGGGATCTCAGTGACACACGATAAAACACGGAAATAAATGTTTATGATACTTTCCTGTTTCTTTAAGTCCCTTATCGCTCTGACCAGATTAACGACTGACGTGAAACAATTAAAGTTAAAAGTTTTAATCACCAATTGTGTGAGTCAGAAGTGAGAATGGTACAATTGGGAGAACTGGTAATTATTGCATTCTGAAGATGTGTCTCAGTCCTGCATCCAGTAACAAGCAACACTTTGGCAGGGAACACATGGACAGCAAATCTCAATGCGGTAGGGGTGTTTTCAAAGTCGACTGACCCAAAGCTGCTCAACTCATCATTCAGCCGGGTCAGTCAACTTTGAAAACACCCCTACGACATTGAGTTTTGCCATCCATGTGCACCCAGCCTAAGTGTTGCTTTACTTTCAACCTGATTTTGCTTTGCGACTTGCTTTGCAACTGGGCATTCGATCGCCGTAGTGGACTCGCTGGACGTAATTTCCCCCAATGGCGAAGATGTGGTCAATTTCAGTCGGCAATCGGTCGGCGACCGGTATCAGTTCCTTGCGATCGTATTCAATCGCAGGTTGCAAAGCAAGTCGCAACACAGAAAATCAGCAGTGGATTCCCAGCTTTAGATGGAGCGCTTTAAAGAAAACATCGTAATCAGGGCAGACGTGGTAGAATGACACAGAAGATAGCTCGGCATGAGTCAACACGTTCCATCATATGTTGATCCAGATGGATGACTTTATGAGGACACATTCCTTGTGGTTTGTTGCATCATGGAATGCCTCATAATCATTTGTCACGAAGATACAAGCACTTGGCCTACTGCCCGACTCAGATGGGGACGTGGGGCCTGTTTCATAAAGTGACTTCAAGCTAATGGTACCATTAACTTCAATGAATTCTCCATTTGGTTAAAGGTACCATTAGCCTAAAGTCACTTTATGAAACAGGCCTGTGGACCTTTATTCAATACAGGATGTAATGGATTCAATTATCAACTCAGGCCACTCCTCACACTTTCAAATGAGGACCATAACCCACTGTCTCAATAAGTGTCACTAGTGGTTAAAACTATTGATTCTTGTTCATCTCATTGTAAATTCAATCCCATGTATCCTGTACCTTTTAAGGTCGGAATAAATCGAATTGAAATGAAACTGACATCCCGGTCCTTCCCCCACAAAAGGCGTCCATTGTATAGGACTTGGTTACGACGTGCTGCCCTCTATTGTAGTTATGGTCCCCAGTGAAGCTGTCAACGCTGAAATGCATTTTGAATCTGCTTTCTCCTGATTCCTGGACAAAAACCTGACTGACACCCCCATACTCTAGATACCTCAGGGAAGACTAATAGGGGTCGCCACTCATCAGCATTAGTCAACGCACCCATCAAACTGTGCAACAGCATGAGAACTTTATAAGAAATGATTCCTTTATCAAATCTCACATATCAAAATCACGACACACCTTGAAACATTAGCAGGCTATAAATCCTCGATGGTATCAGATTTAACAAATTTCAACATGTGATGGATCTTGTTCGTATCTTTAGGGATGAGTCACGAAAAGATTTTGATAGCAAGGAATCATGCAAGCACGGAGGTAGTTGACTGGAATAGACTCTATCACTCCAAAAGAGCGCAGCACCTGACAGGACAGCGTCATGACATCCCGCACGTCATTTCTGAACGCATGACGTGACTCGAAAAAAAATCCCGTTGTTTCAGCGATCATGACGTCGTGAAACAATCTGATTTTTTTTCGTCTCACCTCAAAACATCATGAATGATGTGCGGGACGTCTTGGACGCTGTCCCGTCAGGTGCTGCACTCTTTTAGAGGAATATCCTGTATTAAACCTGTAACCTTCGTCTTCTAGGCGGCTCATGGCAGAGCGCTTTAGCGTGGCATGGGCACTATTGGGCTAAATCATAGACCAAGTGAAACCCGGATATCCACAAACAGTCTGATGACAACAAACTGCCACCCCAATATGCCACATTCCATCACATAAGATCAAGATAGATTGCGAAAGAAAATATTCTGGTCAGTGACATCAAGATCGTCATCGCTAAATCTTGCCAACAGATAACTGGCATCAAAACCAGATCCATTAGAATGACAGCAACCTGAGGATTAGAGAATCTCCTGGCATAAAAAATTCATTTCATGACTCAGCAAGTTTATGATCGGATGCCATCAAGTTGCTAACAGGACAGCGATGCCAGCAGAGTGGAGGTGTGAACAAAATCTAGGATTGCACTTCGTGTTTCCATGGGAATTTGTGACCCACTCCAGCAAAAGCAGGTGCTTGTCGCAGGTGATCATCACTGGTCGTCAGTTTACTCAACTATTATCACTGCTGTCCACTACTATTGTCAACCTGCAGAGATGTACATGTAGATGTACATTTCAGCTATTTTGTGGTGTAATTTAAAGGACAACTCCGGGAATTATCCAGTAGAAGAGAAATGAAAGAAATAAACCAACCTTAATGTCCTACACAATGTTATCTTTAAAAACGCCGATGATTTTTATTCCAAAAATTCACCCTAATGCCACAACAATACATTTAATCCACAAACGAAGTAAGCTCATGGGGGCAGCCATGTTTCTGTTTATTTTCACAATCTCTCCTCCAATGCTGAAGAGCATGACATATTGGGTGCAATCACATGACCGGCTGCCCCACGTTGTTTACACAGTGCCAGCATGGCCAGCTGACAGCGGCAAGTTTGTTTTTGTGATCTTTTTTGTGTCAAGTGCAAGTTGTGTCGGATTACTCGAGTGATGATAGATTCCATAGGTGAGTAGTCAACTGAATGACAAAGTGACGGCGGAAGTTTGGCAGAGAATAAACATGTGGTTTGGAATTGGATACGCATTCGAATCACAACACACTGAAGAGGCACTGTCACACAGGGATCGGCGCTGCACATGTGACGTCACTCCCGCGGGAAATATGAATCAATATGGCAGTGACCATGAACTGTGAAAACGTCAGGTTAAATATCACTTTTTACAGAGTGGTGATTTTTTTCTTCCATTTCAACATAATGTACGGTGAGATGACATATTTATGTGCCTATCCATGAGGATTTTGTTAGGTTTTGCTGGATACTGGATAATTCCCGGAGTTGTCCTTTAACCTTTCCTTGGTTGCAACAAACACCTATTTAGCTAAAGCAGGTCATATTTCGCTATGCTAACAGTGATTTCAGTTCTTTTTGTGAACACTAGATGTCACTGGCATAGTTCTGAATCTTACAACATGCTAAATAGCGGTCAGTCAGTTAACCAATAGGTGTCAGTAGGGTCCAATTCAATGCCGAGTGGATCCATTCACAGTTAATTGAGCACCAATCAGGAAAATTTCCTTTTGTATTGGTCCACAAGAACTTTGCTGCCATCTTTTGGCAATAAGCGCAGCTATATGGTCCTATTTTGCTCTGGCACTGAATGCCAGAACAGAATGGGTTACATGATAAAACCAATACCCAAAACAATTTTTCACCAATTAGTGTTAAAATAATCTCCACGATAAAAAATTCCTCCCAGGGTTAGCGTTAACTGATGACTTGGATGAGACCTTGGGGCAGACATTTTGATCTAAACGTATTTTACTCTCATAATTCCTCGAGTGATGCTCCAACCATAACAACTGGTTGAGTCACTGCGGGACACTTCTGTCGGCTGTCCCCTTAACGAGATTTTTGTAATTACTCGATGCCTTGATGCAGATTAACGAGGTGCGAATGATATCTTGATGCAAATTGATGGTTTTTAAATGTCTGAATCATTTTTAGGCCAGAGTGGTGTAGTGACTTTAGGTTTGCTGAAGGTCAGGAGGTGATGGGATCAACTCCAAAGCGGTCCATCCACGTACAGTATTTATTGCATAATATGGAGTCCCAAATGGGTGTCATGTGCTTCTGGCATAATGGATGGAAGAAAGATTGGCAATAATATTGCCCATTTTGATCCTCATATTGTGCAATAATATTGCACATGGATAGGTCGCTTAACATGGTACTTTTTTTTTCCCCCCCAAATCCAAGATTCATATGTGATCCATTCACAATCACACACACTTGACCACCTTTCCTATAGTGGCCCATAAATGATCAACAATATTGCACAATATGAGGATCAAAATGGGCAATATTGTTGCCAATCTTTGCCGAACCGATCTGAAATGATTAAATGTTGAACAAAATCAGCTGCTCCTTCAGTCCTCCTGAAAAGTTTCTCGCAAGACTGGGGTCATAATGTAAAGCGCTTTAAAACCGTATCATAGGAAGGCGCTCTATAAAAAGTCACAAGTTCACAATAATTCAGTCACTTCTCACAAAATGTCCATAGTTTTTGTCCAGTTCTCAGCATGCCATGTTTTCTTGGTGTCCATAATCCTTATGACTCACCCAGTACCTGTCAGATTGTCGGCCATCGTTTTTCTTTATGACTCTCTTAATTACGTTGTCACCCAAATCTCTTTTCCATTTTCATTGGTTAATTGCTGTAGCATTGCAATTTTTGCACGATGACTAGGACGGGAATTACGTTAGCTTTAAGGGTTGTCATGGCCTACAGACCATTCTCAAACGACAAAGATCTGTGTACTTCTGCCGAAATCGCAACCATAAGCTCGGTCTGAAACTGAATGACGTGACGCAGACAACCCCACGACAGTGACGTCAAAGACGCTGTGGCAGAATCGACCGTAGCTGAACCATGGATGGCGTCATGTCACCCGGTTTCAGATCAAGGTTATGGTTGAGATTTCGGCCGAAGTGCACAGATCTGCGAATTCGAGAATTGCCTATCTTCAGATCTTGTGGCACAGTTGCTGAAAGTAGATCCCAGGTGTGGATCCAGAGGGTGGGGGCGCCCCAGGTGCTCGCCTCCCCTTTTGGCCCAAAAACCTGTAAAACTGACCGTGAAATTCTGAAATTTGTAGCAAATCATTGAAATTCACCACAGATTTCAATGTTCTAACACAACGCCCCTCTTCTCAGAAATCCTGGAGCCACCCCTGGATTCATACCTTGGATTGTCCGAGAGACACTCGCAGTTAGAGCCAAAGAACCACAGAGAAGTGAAGAAGAACAATACAAGCTAACCAAGTTTGATTCGGGTTCCAAGCATTGGATACTAGGGACTTTCAGCAACGCTCCGTATCGGCGCTACGTATGACGCATGACTTGAATAGAAAACGCAATAGCTCGATACGTCATATGTGACACGGATCGACGATATGGAGCCTTGCTGGAAGTCCCTACTGATTTAAAGAATAAAACTTGTCCTACCTGAGCCACACTTTCAAACTGTTCATGACTTTTCTGAAGAGCTTTTGCCCGAGACAGCTTCTTCCCGACGGCCGTGTTCTTTGATAAGAAGACATCGCCGTGGTTATTCAACCAGTCCAACACCTGCAAAATGAAAATGGTCACATTATTACACTTTATCTCCTGGTGGCAATTTCATGAAATTAAACCCAACAAATCCTGAATTTGTACAGCAATCCTGTCACATCGGTGGTAATCCTTGGACAGTATTCCCTGAGAGTTTTCCAATGAATACCTATAGGGTCGAATTCATAAAGCAGTTCTATAGTTAGAACCGTCTTAGGCCGGTTCCAAGTATCGTCAACCACTGTACTTGGAACCTGCCTAAGACGGTTCTAACGATAGAACCGCTTTATGAATACGACCCATAGAGCCTGTGCAGATAACGTCATCTTAGAACAATCTGCCATCTTGACCGTCAAATGGATATCAAATTACGTAGTTGATCCACGAGGTGCACTTCGTCGTTGGCGGTGTGCGACTTCAACCATGACGTGATCTACACATGGCGCACTTTGTCATTGACGTCAGCATGGTGGACCACCGGTCAAACGTGACGTCACAATGAACCATTGCACAAGTTCTATAGTCTTCATACTCCCGACAAATTTGATGACCGGTTATTAAATCTTAACTTTTCTCCAAATTCTCTATAAACACACCACTGACAGCTAAAATTCACAACAATCTTTGAAACAGTTCAGTTTGTAGGTGACCTTACAACATAAGTTTACTCTCTAAAGCTTGACTTAAAGCTTGTGACGTGCACAGACGGCCCTCACATTCTGGCCTTGGGGGGGGGGGGGATTTTAAGATGCATGATTCCCTGCCATAGAGCACACATGCTCATGAAAATGTTTCTATATGACCTTTACACATTTCCACTGCAAGATGTCAATCTGCATGTGGTGATTTACGCCCCAGCATCAAGTCAAGGGGGATGGAGGGATATACGGGACATGGCAAGATGCATGCATACATGATTCATAGCTGTAGAGCATGCACTTCTGTGAACAAAATTTTCGACTCGAATTTGGAGCTTACTTCCATTTTGGCTGACTGCTGGATGTGAATGTCCATGAAGAGACCGTCCTAGTGAATATCAGTGGGAGAAATGTTTACGATTGATGAGAAAGGGTTCCAGTGACAAATTGGCAGGAGACCTTCTCCAGTCAACCACTGCAATCATGCTGCGAGTTTTCTTACGCCAGCTGGCTATCAATGGGCAATCCACTTCGGTTGGTTTCCTGGCTTATGCCTTGACCAGTGATAAAACAATGGCCCAGCTTTCTTCTTTGTCTGTCCTTTGTAAAATCTGAGTGATTATATTTCTTACTTTATCTCCTGATTTATTTTGGTTCATCCTGGTTCTTAAGACGGGTTTTGCTGTGGCGGGTCACATATTTGCCAGGAATTTCATATAGAGGCTTTTGCATATGACGTCACAAGCCACCATGCTGGAGGACACATGCTGCAGAGACACAGTGAAATGAGCCGTGCATGCCCCAATGACACTACATCAAACAATGGTGTGGCATACTTCACGCAAGTCACATCACGGTCGGCTCACACCTCTGCGCCCTGTGTCCCCCAGAATGGCCGCCAGGATGACGTCATTGCAGAGTCTCTATAGGCAGCCAAGAAGAACAACCTTTGCTCAAATTAGGCTGATTTCTTGAAGTTCGTATTTTCTAGATACGAATGTCAAGAAATCGGCCTACCTCCCAAAAGATGTTGTCTGTGACCTGAGTTACCAAATCTTACCTGTTTTACATCCTGTTGGAAGAGACAGAGTCCTAACCTCTGATGAAGACGAACTTTCTTGGCCTGCGACAGCTGCTCGAGCTGGCGATGATGCGCCAAGACTTCGTGGATGACGTCGAGGATATGTGCGGCCCCCTCCGAGTAGTCCGCTTTGGCAGTGAGAGTGTTGTTGCTGTTGTGGGTGACGGGAGTTTGAAGGGTGTCCAGCAGCTGTTTACCATCTTGGCACACCTGGAACAGGGAAACGGGTCAGAAATTTGCCCTTTTTAGGCCCTATGCCATGTTTTCACTAAACCTTATCACATAGGTATTCATTGGAAAGCTCTCATTGAGCACTTTCTGATGAATACCTATGTGACAGTGTTTGACGAAGGAGTATTGACCACCGGGGGCGTAGGAATGTGTTGACCACCAGGGGGCATAGGAGTATTGACCACGAGGGGCATAGAAGGTTGACCAGCAGGGGCGTAGGAATGTGTCGACCACCAGGGGGCATAGGAGTGTGTTGACCACCAGGGGCGTAGAAGCACATTGACCACCACAGGGCGTAGGAATGTGTTGACCACCAGGAGGTGCAGGGGTGTTGACTACCAGGGCATCGGAGAGTTGACCAACGGGGCATAGGAATTTGTCAACCAGCAGGGGTGTAGGAGTATTGACCACTAGGGGGCGTAGGAGTGTTGACTACCAGGGCATAGGAGTGTGCTGACCACCAGGGGGCCTAGGCGTATTGACTACTGGGGCG
>NMRB01002737.1:34987-71617 GCA_002633025.1 Notospermus geniculatus
GACTCTAAATCTCACCTCCTCTGCACGTTTGTGGAATGTAACAGACATCATTAGCACGCTACTACGATCCTCTAACGCTGCGGCAAAACTTTTCCATTCTCGGTCGAGATTCAAAGCAGAGTTGAGAATCGCCTGAGATGCAAAATGGCCGACTTCACCGAGTTTTTGGGCCACGTCGAGGATACGGTTGATGTTCACACAAACATTCTGAAATTGACAAGGAAGTGTTTCTAAGATAAGGAAGAGTTTCTAAGGACAAGTTTTTTGAGTTTTTCTTGTGAAAAGTGGAAGATGACTCAGAAATTTGGAGAAAAATCTTGAAGAATATGTCATCTTAATGGACTTGTGGACTGAATTGGAGCTACTGTAAAGCAAGATAATTTCGTGGCTGGAAATTTTCGCGAATCAAGAATTATAGACATATTCACGGCAGGATATTTTCGCGAGTCTGCCATTTTTTTCAGTTTTTTTTCACGGACCGTACTTATCACTTGCGTGTACTCATATTCGCGACAGGAAATTTTTGCGACTCATACACTCTCGCGAAATTCGCGAAAATTTCCTGCACGCGAAATTTTCCTGCTTTACAGTATGTGCGAATTTGAAAAGTTTCCCGTTTTATTAAACGTAAAGTCTGAAAGGGAAGGTTACAGCTACACAGCAGGGAAGGTTACAGCTTCCAAGGCTTGATAATGATAATGCAACTGACATAAGATCTGGCCATAAGTGATAAACTAGATTTCAAACCTGATTAGACATGCCTTTATTTGAAATTTAAATGAAAGCATGCTCCTTACTTACTAACTGATTACCATGCAAAATATGAATTGTTCTATTGGTAAAATGGGTTCAAAACTTAATACGGTTCATAAAGTTTTGAGAATCCAAAGATGTCCACCCCGGCCCAGTGTTGGATGCAGCGTACATCTTTCCCTGAGTGGACTTGCGAAAGGGATCAATACAGTTTTGGATTAAAAATATTATTTCAGGAGTGCAAGCGCCCACTTAGGGCATTATAGCTACTCGTCTAACAATATTGGACGATATTAAGGATATGTAGGAGGAAACCGGAGACCCCGGAGGAAACCTACGATGTCGAGGAGAGATCGCCCTCTCTACCACATAAAGCCACTTGCACGACCGGGGATCGAACCCGCGACCTCAGTGGTGGCAGGCGCCGATGTTTCCACTGTGCCACCCCGACAACCCAGTTTTGGATTAGTGGTTGGTGACATTGAGATGAAATGTATTTTCCCAATTGGTTTACCAGATGTCTGAGTTCGTTTTTCTTTATTTAAAGCAGTTATTCCATGGTACAATATTATTGCACAACATGGGGCTTAAAATGGGTGTCATTTGCTTCCGGCGTAATGAATGGAAGAAAGATTGGCAATACATGTAATATTGCCCATTTTGATCCTCATATTGTGCAATAATATTGCACGTGGATAGGCCGCTTAACCCAGTGATATCCGACCATGCACAGAACCCTACATTAAAGCATTAGGCCTAATCCCCAATTGGTCACATAACAAACCCCTTCACTGCCAGATTCTCAAATCATACAGAAAACCCTATCATATACGGTACCTGTAGGTATTATTAAGAAAGTACTCACTGAGAGCTTTCCAATGAATACCTATGACATGGCTTTCATTTTTTATTCAAGATTTTTTATTTTCAACAAAACCGACCTGGGGCCTGTTTCATAAAGTGACTTTAAACTAAAGGTACCTTTAACAAAATGGAAATGCATTGAAGTTAATGGGAATAATGGTACCATTAGGTTGAAGCCACTTTATGAAACAGGCCCCTGGGCAGTGAAAGGGTAAAAAGAAAGAAATATGATGAATCAAAGAGAGGCAGTAGAAAGCATGAAGATCATGTACAGCCAAGCCTTCAACCAGATGTAGGGTTGCAAGATGAGTTGTTGAAGATGAGAACAGGCGGGATTAGGAATGAAAGCTGAGATTCGCCCGAGCAGGCAGAACTGTCGTCAAATATGCAAATACTGAATTCTACAATACTTACATGCTAAAAAGAAAAGAACAAAATATAGTTATAACATTTTAAGAAGCACACAGGTTGGGGGGGGGGAGAGGTGATAAAGGGTAATTCTCTTGGGGCCGATTTTTTAAACGATGGCTAAGATAACCATCGGGTTTCATTAACCCTCAGTTGACAAACTGTTTGTTAATCGAAGTGAATTTTTCGATTTTATGAATTGCTGATAGCCAAACATTCTAAAAGTCAAAAGGTTTACTTTGGTTAATTCACGGTTTGTCAGAAAAGCCGATGGTTAAACCGAGGTTTACCTTAACTATCGTTTAAAAAATCGGCCCTTGGAAAGGGAAAACACAGGAAATCTACACTAAAACATGCAAATTGTGGAACTTTTTGTCCTTAAGAAGAACAAACAGTCCTCTACTGAGGACTGATTGGAGTGGCCAATAGGTCCATGGACATGAGGTTTCACGCATACTAATTTGAAACGCCAACTTTGATATCACAACATCTAGACTAATCGGACAGCTAACACCATGAAATATCGCCAGATGCGGGAACGTACCATTGCATTTTCAGTAAACTGCTGATGATCGTCCTGTAACTCCAGCGCCATCTGTTGGGAGAATCCCACATCGGTGTAGTTGACTAGAAAGAGTTCTTTGTTGTGGTTCAGCCATTCGAACATCTGAAAGAATGGGAAAGATCGCTGTAGATGGAAAAAGAGACCCATTGCATTGTATTTTATCAGATTTTTCCGTCAGGGCCGACGCTATATAGCATTACTGGCCCTGATAAGAATGGAAGAGAGGCCATCTCAAGCTACTCATGTTCCTCGCTTGGATGGGGTCTTTTACTTGCTCTTGCAAAGGCACGAGGTAAATGGCACAAGGCACCACGGCTTACTGTCCCATGTGATGGACTGGAGAGCGAGGGATGATTATTCCCATATGGCCCGGAGTTTCAACCCGGGACCTGGCGCCTGCTGAGCAGATGTGATTACCATAGGCTATCAAGGCTCCTCAGGTCCATGATAATGCCACACTTTGAACCTACGGTACCTCTTTCGCAAATAGCATTGGTGCTGTTCACAAGACTCATCTGACATTGAACCCATGGCCTACTGCAAATGGGCAGCAGAGTGCACCACTAGATCATACCGGATCACTAGGCCCTCTCCCAACTCAGTACATCTCCACACAAAGACTTAAGGTACCTGTCTAAGGACTCGCACATCAGGCCACACTTACTTTATCAACATCTTGTTCGAATAACCTCAACTGAAAGCACTGTTCGAGTTTAGTTTTCCGATTCTGCCACATTTGAGCGAGACTTTGCCGTGATGCGTGGAGGTTGTCTATGATTTGGGTTATATGTGGAATAGCACTTTGGAAGTCCAAGTTCACACCGATCCAACTCGCTGCTCCTGAAATATAAATGCAGAGTTCATTTCAACATCAGAACTTTGGAGATTTTTGAAAGAATTGGTAAAACTCGTGATGCCACAAGAAAAGTCTCAGGGGGCAAAATGTTTGGGGAGGAAAAGTCCTTCTGGGTGAAAAGTCATGGAATGTCATTGGGAATGAAATATTCGGGCACAAAATTCCTAGTGCCATCTTCCTTACACGTGAAGTTTTTCACCCAATATCTTCTGTATTGTATTTGTATTTTTTCCATCAGGGCTGAAGCCAAAGCATTATTGGCCCTGGTAAGTGCGGAAGAGGCCATCTCAAGCTGCTCATGTTCCTCACTTGGATGGGGTCTTTTACTTGCCCTTGCAAAGACACAAGGTACGAGGCACCATGGCTTACTGTCCCATTGATGGACGTGATGAGCCAGGGATGTTAATCCCACATGGCTGGATTTGAACCCGGGACCTGCCGCTTGGTAAGCGGACATGATAACCACTAGGCTATCTATCAAGGCTTCTGAAGTTGTTCGTCTGCCTCACACATGAAAATTTTCCCTGGATACGGCATCTAATCTACTCACCAGGTGGTCGCCCATCAAACATTCCACTAGCGCCCCCTATCCTATGCATAATTCTCCGTCCCTCCTCCTCCATATACTCGACGGGGGCTTTAAAAACTTTGGCCTTGAGGTGGTTGTGATCCTCGATCATTATTTTAGCACCATGCAAATTGTCCGGGATGTCATGACACGACATACAGTCTTGTAAATGCTCAAATTTTCCTAGCATGTCCGTCGCTTTCCAGTTGAAGTCTTCAAGTTGCTACAAAGGATGAAACCGTGGAATTTATTAGAGGAAGTTCATATGTTATTTTGTGACCCACTCTAGTAAAGTAGGTGCTTGTCACAACCGAGGAAAGGGTTAACGGCCTTACAACACAACAGCTGAAATGTACGTCTCTGTAGGATGACAACAGTATTGGACAACAGTAACAATAGGGAGGTTTCGCAAGCGCCCGGATAGGCCCTACCACGACGTTTATCTATTGTGTCGGTATACACAAACAATAGATAAACGTTGTCGTATGGCCTAACCGGGCGCTTGCGAAACCTCCCTAATAGTTGAGTATTAACTGATGACCAATGACGATCACTCGTGACAAGCGCCTAGCCCTACTTTTGCTGGAAGTGGTCACATTTTGTGAACGTTCATTCAGACTAGTAAACCTACAAAATCTTGAAATCTTATACAAACCCGGTTACATAGGTATTCATTGCAAAGCGCTCACTGAGAGCTTTCCAATGAATACCATAATCATAGGTTTCAGGGGTCTTTCAAGCTTTTTATATATTTTTATCATTTTTAACGAAACTGGGCTTTGGAGGGACGGGGAAAAGTTACTTACCAATCTCAGATCAATCCACTCCTCATTGTCATATTCTAATGTACCATTAAAATTCGGCGTTAAATTGGACGGGTCGACGGCGCGGTGGAGTTGCTCAATATTCACCATACTGACCTGAAAATTGAACACAATGGATCATTTTGAAGCAGGAGATATCAGTACTGCCAGCCTCCACAAGATGGCAGCACTATTGCAAAAGGAATGCTTGCTCCTGGTCAATGACTCAAAAACCATGACAGGGAAAAGGTGACCACAGCCGGTCTATTATTTTTACTGAGTACGGTACATGTAGATTGGACAAGCAGCCGGCATTTTTAACCCCTGCTTGGTGAAAAGCCCCCTTTAACACATTGTGACCAGGAAAATCCTGTTCGAAGCTCTGACACAAATAGCAACACTTATTATCAACTACGCATGAACTAACCTCAAATTTATACTTCGCACTTCCAACACTTGTTTTCTGTTTTTCCCAGAACTTTTCTGGTTTTATGATATAGGCATGATGAATATCTTGTGGGAAGCAGTCCTGGAAGGGAACAATATGTTAGGAGAGGGCATCTTGGCATTAGGGAGGTTTCGCAAGTGCCCGGTTAGGCCCTATGACGACGTTTATCTATTGTGTGGGTATACCCAAACAATAGATAAACGTCGTCGTATGGCCTAACCGGGCACTTGCGAAACCTCCCTATTATTAGCTCTACAGACAACATTGGGCTACTGTATTTTCGCGACTATAAGGTGTGACCCCAAAAATTTATTGGGGTGCGCCTTATAGGTTGGTGCGCCTTATCTGCGGGTAATTCAAAAGTACAGCAGGAAGAAACCACACTGAGAATTGCCCTCTCTACAACACAAAGAGTGGGTCCAACAGGGGATAAAAAAAAAGGTCACAGTCAAGCGCTAGAGAGGTTAACTCTTTCACTGCCAAAAAACGTCGATCAACGTTTTTCAACTTTAGTTTTTATAGTAGATGACCATCAGATTGTCTCACCAATCGCTAATGTTATTCCTATGCATTCCACTGGTTTCTTTCACTTTCTATTGCTTTGGTCCATCAAAATTTCTGGTTTTTGTGACCCAGAGGGTGGGCAGGGGTGTGCTGTGGTCCGTTTTGGGGTAAAAAAATCGTAGTTTTTTGTGCAAAAAATCATTTCTGTCAAGAATTTTTGCAACTTTTACTGGAATAACGTCAGTCATTCTGATGTTTTCTACTGAAAGATGGGATGATAACTAACATGTTAAGCCTAATTTAGTGTGTGTATCTTACTTATTTCTGGTCAGTATTTGGGGGGGCAAATACGTGATTTCTGGCAGTGAAGGAGTAAGTGCATGTCATCATGACTGAGAGCAGATACCGACCTGTAAAACTTTCAGCACTGGTTTGACGCTGTGCCACGTCAGGCCTCTCATATCTATCACAACGGTGAAGCCCTCATTACGCACATCTTCGCTGTGAAAAGAGAAGGGACAATTTGTGAGACAAAATATTGTGTTTCATCAGTAATATCAAGCAAAGGTGAAAGTAAATTGGAATTTGAATCACAAGAAGTCTAGAGCACAAAGGCCTTATCAGCCCTGGTTTACACTGATATTACCGTAAATAACTCACGAAAGCCTCGACCCAAATGCATTGTCAGCCCTGGTTTACACTGATACCGTAATAGACTCACAAAGGCCTAGGCCCAAAGGCATTGTCAGCCCTGGTTTACACTGATACCGTAATAGACTCACAAAGGCCCAGGCCCAAAGGCATTGTCAGCCCTGGTTTACACTGATACCGTAATAGACTCACAAAGGCCTACGCCCAAAGGCATTGTCAGCTCTGGTTTACACTCTAACACCATGTCACTCAGGACCAGGGTAAAATTAGCTGAGGTGCATGGGTGAAAGTGACTGGGGGCCAAAAATGCCGCAGCAGAATGATGCACCAACTTAGTCATGTCTGAATGATTTTGACCTTTTTTCCCACTCTTTTTTTACTTTCTTCAAAACCAGAACAGAAGCAACAGATTTGGTCAGGATGCACACCGCCAAATTAGACCCAGGTAGGGGACAAACCTACAGGGGCATGCTTCCAGAATCCCCCTCCCCAGTCTGCCTGCAAGCGCAAAGCACTCCGAATGGGAAAATCCCCGTCACCCATGTAATCCAACCAACATCAGCACAAACACCAATATTGTACTCCAGAGGCAAACATGTCCCAAACAATTGATTCATAAATCTTGCAAACTCTCGGACAATTCCACGGCAAATAAAAAGATTTGTACAGAGCCAGGTTTGTGGAATAAATCACCAATAATAATGTGGGATGGCGGAGTAGTGTTTTAGGAATGAGCCGGAGAGATTAGTGTGGGCAGTCTGGTGGAATACTGTATCGGAAGGAAAGTGAGAAATACAGCATTTTTTTCTCCGCCTAAATCTCAGGAGGAAACCGGCCCACTAAAAGATGGTGTCAGTATCAATAAATCAATCAATATTTTATAGGTTTAAGCAAATTTCCCAAGTACTTGTCACAGTTCGCACCTGAAGATCAGATGTAATAGAGGGACGTCACTTTTGACCGACGGTCCACCATGCTGACGTCGACAACAAAGTGTGCCATGTGTAGATCACGTAAATTACGTTATCTACACATGATACACTTTGTCGTAATGGTTGCACCGACGACAAAATGCACCATGTGGGTCGACGACGTCAATTTGACCGTCACATTGCACAGATTTTTCTGTGGTGACATCATCTGCACAAGTTCTATAGCTGCTCCGATCTTGGATGGGAGCTGATTCCACAGCTGGGGCCCACAACAGCGTTCGGCCTGCCTCCAACTCTGGTAAGATCGAATCTTGGTACATCCAGGAAAAACTCCAGAGCTTGACCAGGGACTGAGAGAGGATCTTCAAGTCTTCCCAGGCTCAATCTCAGTCTGTGACCTCATACAAGCCAGGGTTTTGGACAGAGCTAAGGACTGCCCACAACCAATCAAGCATTGAACAGCGATGCCCCCTATACTTACTTTGGCACACTAGCCAGGTAAGACATCAATGTTTTCAGGTCTTCATATGGCACTTTGTCAGGTTGTGCTTGACTAGGAACGGTTAACACGGGTCCTCCCCGCCGGTCTCGACCACCTGAAAACAGAGACAGAATATTTGCATAATGTCCTGAATAACACGAAGCTGGCACCTAGGGGTACGTGTGGACAAAGTTTGGTGTGAAATGTTCCTATGATTACAAGTACAATACTATGTTATTTAATGAACAATGGGCCTCATTATTACAATACCTCATCAGGTGAACCAAACATGCCCATTAAAATTTGATGGTTTACAGTATGAGATATTGTCATGGAAACCTGACTTACCAGACACGAAGGCGATTCTCTCCCTGAGTAACGGGACGACCTCAGCTGCACGGATGGTTTCTGAGCGTCTGGTTCCTGTAATGATAAGGATTGAAAAAAGTTAAGAAATAAGCCAAACTTTGTGGTACTTCAGGTTAATCTTTATCTGGTACTTGTAGCCAAGGAGATCTGGATGCCCTATTTCTCTCCTGAAAAGTAGGCCGAGTGAATTTGGACCTGAATGGAGAATACCTTTTTAGGGTGAGCTAGAGCAGGTCACACTGACCTACTTCCTGATGCCATGATGAAAAGTAGGTCACACTGACCCATTTACTGATGCCATGATAAAGGTAGGTCACACTGACCCACTTCCTGATGCCATGATGAAGAGTAGGTCAGAATGACCTACTTACTGATGACATGATAAAAGTAGGTCACATGGACCCTCTTCCTAATCCCATTGAAAAGTAGGTCACACCGACCCACTTTCAGATGTAATGATGGAAAGTAGGTCAGAGTGACCTATTTCCTGAAATAACTCTCCTGACATTTTGGCCGCCAGTGATGTATGTTGGAGGAAACTGGAGGCCACAGGAAATCAGCGGTCAAAGAGTAGGCCTAGCTGTCAGCCTTTTCACTGCAATGAATCATTTTGGCAATGGGAGACCCCTCTTAACATTCTCACACCCGTCAGTGTCGGATAAAAACAAGTCATACGGCAGATTCCGGTTTACAGAATCAATCAGTCACGTTTACTGACTGATACGGGGTCAAGCCCCAGAGCTCACACATACTTACATAATGATTCAATACTGTTATATCAATTACAGAGACAGTGCTGAGGGCAAAGAGAAAGTAATCAATATGTGAATAAAATGTAGCCTGTGGTTTGGTTGATACAGTATGTACGGAGCTGGATGTGTGTATATAGAGAACAATCCAGGCATGATGGAGCTAATGTCATGGACACCGAATGGAGGGCTAATAGATGAAATGTACAGGTAGATGTACATGCATGCATACAACACGGAGTGGGGGGCTTCAGCGGACACCTCTACCAGGCAGACACTTCTCTATAAAGAACACCTCTTGATCATTGCTATCCCAGTCTATTTTGACAGCTGCAACAAGTATACCTCTCCATATGCGCTTCTCCACACGTGAGAGTTTTCTTGAGCGAGATGGCTCTCAATGGGCAATTCACCATTTTTGTTTCCTTCTGCACCCAGTTTTCTGCAACTAAGTTGCCCAAAGAGAACGGACTCTCACATGAACTTATAAAGGGATCCTAATACCGGTAGGCAGCTATCTATTCGGCTCATGTCAGTGAGGTGGCTTCATCACAGGTGGCGCTAGCAACTGAAAACCTACAGATTTGGGCTCAAATGTTGATTTGGTGTATTTTACTTGCAATATGTGTCAGAGTTCGATTCTCATGCTCACTGATCTGTGTGATAAGCTATTAAGCACATCAAAATGCCTATCAGTATTCTCGCCAGAAACAGGGTGGGATGACTGCATTTTCCTATGATTTTCGAACAGGGTGGGAGTGAAATTCAAACAGGGTGGTGAAATAGAAAATGCATTGCAAGTTACATTTTTAAACGGGGTCGTAAATTTGAACAGGGTGGTAAAATGACCTCTGAATTTTGAACAGGGTGGTACCGCCCTGTGAAACTGACCTGGCTGGAACACTGGCAGGAGGCTGCCTGTTAGGCCGCATAAGGGCACCTTATGTCAGGTCTCTTATGTCAGCCCTGATGGTTTCTTGAACATCTTAATACAGAAGTTCAACCGTACATTAGATTGCCCCGTTCTCCAATACGCAAACCTTTCATCCCATTAACTTTGTGGCTTCTTCCATACTTGAAATGTCAAACCCAGTTCCACTTTGGTTATTACTACACAAGTCCACAGAATCCACCCACACGTAACTATGATGTGGGCTCTCTGATGTAGCTCAGCACATCGTACATACTAGTATACCGTATATATATATAGGCCGAAAAGCTATATGTATTGCCTTTTGATAATCTTTCTGTATCAAACACAGTTGACATTAGCTTGGAGTAACGTTCGCCCTCTGACGTAGATTAATCGCCAAGCTCCGATAAGATACGATCAGTCGAAGACCCTTGGTTTCTCATTTTTTTATATCTATCAGTCGGAGGCGAACACCAATACGGCTGATTCCAACTCATTTTTTGTTTCAGCTTAGCAGGGATGGACGCGACCATATATGTGGCGGTCTAGGAAAACCCGGCGGATGTCACTGAATGATCAACAAGGGCTGTCAGATTGCCTGTGCATTGATCTGCTACTGTTTACATTTCAGTTATTGAAATGTGCAGGTTCACCAAGGCCATTAACACTTTCCTCAAATGTGACATCCGATGGGTTTTCCTAGATACACACATATCTACCAGGATTCAAGAGCTTATAATTCCTGCTCTAATCATCTGTTGGCTATCTTCAAAATGCACACACATATCGCCGCCAAAGACCGCTCCACACACGGCCTACAGGTCTACTCTTAGCTCAGCTTGATATTGGTACATGATAATGAAAGGTATAAGAGCTTGGCCGTCATCATCTCGATGTTGTACATTGCAGCCGCGTATTCTAAGTACACTTTATCTGCAGCGATCCTGAAGCCTGAATTCTGCCGTTTCTTATGAATGAAGATATTTTCCTTCCTGTTTGACGAATAGGTGAACATTACAAGTGAACATATCTCATCCAAACAACATGAGCAGGTCAAGATGTTAACAGAGTAGTACCGGTATGAATGAAGCCTACTACAGGCCCGTTTCCACTACAGCGGTTCCATTTCTTGCCACCATTTCCACTACAGTGGTTACCGTCTCTTGCCATCATCCTCACTGCACCAGTTACCCTCTCTTTTACCATTTCCACTACGGCAGTAATACCCTCTCTTGCCGCGTCACTTCTGCTACCCTCTCTTGCCATTATCGTCACTGCAGTAGTTACCCTCTCTTTCCACCATTTCCACTACAGCAATAATACCCTCTCTTGCCACACCACTTCCACTACACCGGTTACCCTCTCTTGCCACTGTTTCCACTACAGCAGTTACCCTTTCATGCCGGCATTTCCATGCCATCGGTTACCTTCTCTTTCCATCATTTTCAATGCAGTGGTTACCACTCTCTTGCCACACTTTCCACTACAGTGCTTACCTTCTCTTGCCACAGTTTCCACTACAGTGGTTATCCTCCCTTGCCACAGCTAGTTTCCACTACAGTGGTTACCCTCCCTTGCCACGCTTTCCACTACAGCATTTTGCCTACCTTCAAGTTGTCCAATGGCAAGAGTTGAAACGGTTGTGTAAGTGGTGAAAATGGCCATAATAACTTTATCTTAGAACAGTTGCTGAGAAACTAGCCTGGGCAATTTCACCAATGACATGCATGATTCTACACTACAGCAGAGCTTGCCTACAAACCAGAGCACCTGTCTGCTCCACCAACATCAACCAGACATCACAACCTGCAACTCTGCTTTCACAAAGCACTCCACATTCTGAGTGATTTCAAATGATTTTGAGGCATTCTTGCACAGAAGCTGAATAATAGAGAATTGGCACTTTGCTTTCTGTTCAGTATACCAACACAAGTGGGGGAAATTGCTCCCGGGTTGAATGCATATGTTGCTGGTAGGTTTGATGCAAATTGGATACCTTGTATCTTGCATCTTTTGAGAGGAAATGAAGTGTTTAACCCATTCATTGCTAGGCCCGTTATGTAAACTTCCCAAACATGGAAAGTGTGAATTCGGAAATATCTTGGAAACCCAGCCACATAGGTATTCGTTTCAAAGCACTCAGTGAGATCTTTCGAGTTTGATATGGTATAGGTAATTCATAAGATTTGGTGTCTTGCATTTCCCAGTGTGCCAGTGTCATTTTGCGTCGGAGACACTGGCAGCCCAGTGTTCCCTGATACCTGTCCAGGTTTGCCTTCATTCCAGAGTCAGTCCAGCATCATTTTGGTGAAGTACTGGGATACCAGTGCAACAACCTTGCGGTGAGGGGGAAACTCAAACCCAAAGGTGGCCTATAGGCATCTAGTTATATCATTGTGGTCACTTGATCACAGGTGGCGCTAGCAACTAACAACCTACGGACTTTGGCTCAAACGCACTTTACTTGCAAAACATGTCAGAGTCAGAGTCTCATGCCAACCAACTCACTGGCATAATGAACACATCAAAATGCCTACGATGAGGCTGCCTGTAGGGTCCCTTTAAGTGCATTTTCATTTGTCATGCAACAATTAAGGCCGACTTTAATGATCAGATTTGTTCATTAAAGTCCCATCAGCCCCACACCTTCTGGTAGATTGAGTCACTCTCAGCCACCACACATCACAGATTAACATCTTTTTCATGAAAAATTGTTGAGAAATCCACAGTTGACACAAATGGACATTTTAGTGCTAAAACTGGATTGCTAAACTCAAAAATTTGTAAGATTTCCAATGGGATAGTTGAACACGAGGGAGGTGAACAGGTTCATCTGTCATTGAGTTTTGCGTGAGTCAGAATGTAGGAACTGGAATAGGAAAGATGGGTGAACGTTATGGCTTTCTTCCTTGTCATTTGGCAACCAGGAAATTGCGCTCCAAGGCCACACCAGCCATAAAACCGTAAAATACATCATCGACGTGTGATATTTACCTGTCCAGTAATACGCCTCCACCTGTAAGTCACGTGACCCCGACGACGCCTGACGTCGGTAGCTACGATGGGACGGGGAGAAGTATCCACCCCCACCGGACGCTCCAAATAGCCCCATCCGCGGTGATGACCGGCCGTCATACTCAGGTGGATCATCGTTGCTATATTGCCATATTCTATCGAGATTAAGTTCAACGTTCCTCCACAGTGGCATTTTCCCGAGTTAGGTATGAAAATTATCCAGACAGAAGCGTTATTTATGGGTCAGTAATCCAAAGAGTATTCCACAATTAGTCTAAGATTTGCAAGTCACTACATCACAGTGATTGTTGAGCATATCCGGGATGCAAGATACTTAATCCAAGAATAAAGCATCCTGTAAGAAGAGAAACCACATTCCTTAAGGTTGCCCAACCTGTGTGGGACGGGGTGCCCCCTCCTTATCTCCTTATCTGCCTCAAATGGTAATCCTCCTGGGCTGGGTTGCACAAAACTCGTGTTAGCGCTAACTTTATGTTAAATGACGTAAAAAGACAATGGATTTTTACGTCACGTAACATAAAGTTAGTGCTACCACCAAGTTAGCGCTATCGTGAGTTTTGTGCAACCGGGCCCTGCACTACAAACTAGGACTAAGGGCCATATGTTTGGATTGGACTTTAGCCTAAAGTATAGCTTAAGTTAGACCTTCTCTTCGCTTGAAGCATTGAGAGAAGTCAGACTTCAATGAAGGTGTGACTGAAGTTCGACCCGAGCATGCGGCCCTAAGACAAGACGCAGAAGTCGGAAGAGATTTTCTGGGATGGTACGATGGCACACTTCCTGGTTTAAAAACAGATTTAACCGGAAGAACTGTCGTGATGACATGGACAATTGGAGATTTGGGGATGGGACCTAATTCACTAACTATGGACATGTTGCCTCCAACAGGCAACCTCATAGCATGTTGAAGGACGAGCTGGGCTGACTTCCCTAACTGACAAGTATGACCAGACTATCCAAGGTCACACAGAGAACCACCCTATCAGTCGCAGTCGCACAGAGAACTACCCTACCAGGTCAGAGAGAGGACACCTCCCAGGCTGTCAGACTCCCCTGGTTAAAGAGAAGAACACCCTCCCATGTCACACAGAGGACTACTCTAGCAGGTCACGTAGAGAACCACCTTACCAGATCACAAAGAGAACCACCTTACCAGATCACAAAGAGAACCACCTTACCAGATCACAAAGAGACCACCCTACTACCAGATTACACTCAGGAACTCCTACCAGATGTTACACAGAAGCACCCTACCAGATCACACACCGAACTACCCTACCAGGTCACACACAGAACTACCCTACCAGGTCACTCAGAGAACCACCCTACCAGGTCTGAGAGAGGACCACCTCGCAGGCTGCCAGACTCCTGGTCAAAGAGAGGACCACCCTACCAGGTCACACTGAGGTGAGAGAACTACCTTACCAGGTCACAGAGAACCACCCTACCAGGTCACACTGAGGTGAGAGAACTACCTTACCAGGTCACAGAGACACAGAATCATGATACCCTGTCCCAAGTCACCAACACGACCACGTAACTGGCAGAATCGCTCCACACAGAAACACTGCCCCAGCCTCAACCTCTGCCAGCATAAAGTGAGACCATTCGCTATATGTTTTTGCCTGCCTCCTTTGATCCAAGGACAATACATCAGCATTGTGTCAGTATATGTAACATATGATTCATAACATTATGAATAATTTCTTCATGTCAGTCCATTAGGGCCATGACAAAAGAAACAGCAGCAAGCCAGCACAACGGGCAGAAAGACAACAGACTAATGAGTAAATAATGTACAACATGCCCACAATAAGTGCTATGTTTTGCATTGAGGGTACCCCTGCAAATAAATTTTTGATTTTTAGAGCCATCCAGATCTTGTATTTGATTTTTCCATCAGGGCCGATGCCACAGCATTAGACATCCTGCGAAAGTCGGCCATGACAGGTCAGAAGGGGTAAACATCAACCTAGGTCTAGTGCATTTGTACAGTTGGCTCCTGTACTTACCGTCTGTACAATGCAATAGGCCCAAGGTTTGTTTACCCCTTCTGCCCAGTCATGGCCGACTTTTGCAGTATGTCAATTGGCCCTGGTAGTATGGAAGAGACCATCTCAAGCTACTCATGTTCCTCACTTGGATGGGGTCTTTTACTTGCCCTTACAAAGGCACAAGGTACAAGGCACCACAGCTTACTGTCCCATGCAACAGACTGAAGAGCCAGGGATGATTATCCCCATATAGCCCGGGCTGGATTTGAACCTTGGACCTGCTGCTTGCTAAGCGGATATGATCACCACTAGGCAACCAAGGTGCCTCATCCAAATCTTAAAACCGAAGTTACAACCAGAAAGATCTTTCCTGACATGTTCAAACAAATACCTACGTCATTGTACGTTGAGGCATTGGGATGACTAGATGTTGAACTTATAAGTGAGGCGGTTGAGGAAAACCCGTCAGATGTCACTGAATGATCAACAAAGGCTGTCAGATTACCTGTGCATTGATCTGCTACTGTTTACCTGCTACGTTATTTTCAGCTATTGAAATGTGCAGGTTCACCAAAGCCAAACTCTTTCAGCCCTACAGACGGATATATCCGTTCACCAAATTCATTCTCAAATCCTATGAACGAGAATATCCGTCCACCCCTAAACCCAATTTTCTACAAGATACGATTGGGTAATTAGTTTTTTTAAAATCCTGAAATATTGCATTTTTTCCGAAAATCGCCTAGGGCTGAAAAAGTTAACACTTCCTCAAATGCGACATCCGCCGGGTTTTCCTAAACTGCCTCACAATATTCCTTTTCAATGTCCAAACTTGAATGACGGCAATGGTAGCGACTACTTAGAAGTACGAAACTGTATCATAGAATTTTTCCAAGTGTAAGCACTATTGCACCAATACATCGAAATCAGATTACAATTCCAGGCACCATCCATGCTACTTTATATGAGTACTGATCAACAATGTGTTGCAAAATCCACAAAAACGCAGAATCTATAAATAGCACAATCAGGAACAAATTGACAAGGCAGTGTGAATGAGTGGCATCATGAAAGATTGATCAGGTTCAAAGTTCACATTTCCCCAAAGGCTCAAACTCTTAAAGGGACCGTATACAGCTGGCTATTAGGCTCGTATCAGTACGGTCACTTCATCACAGGTGGCGCTAGCAACTGACAACGTAGGGGCGGATCCAGGATTTGGGAAAAGAGGGGGCGCCCTGTGCTAGGGACATTGAAATTTGCGCCCAATTCCAGGACTTCACGTTCGATTTTACAGATTTGTTGGCCAAAAGGGGAGGCACGTGCCCGGTGTGCCCCCTCTGGATCCGCGCCTGCAACGTACAGCTTTTGGCTCAAAAGTTGATGTTTAGTGTATTTTACTTGCAATACATGTCAAAGACAGATTCTCATGCCAACTGATCAGTGTAATGAGCACATCAAAATGCCTATGGTGAGGCTGCCTATAGGTGGCCTTCAAGAGGCCATGCAGCATTTCCATCGGTTTTCGTCAGTCGCAAAGCTAACTTTCCACAAACACTTGTGGGTCCACCCTCCAACCAACAGCGGTTTTTACCTTGTTACTCATCCAATCACACAGTGGGTCAGAGTATAGCGATGAGTCCGAACACCAGGGTCCGCCCTCGATGAAAGGTGCATGGGACCCCACATTTTTATCATGCAGAGAACAGCGCCATCACACCCACTATAGGAGTGCCAAGCCGTCCTGTCTCAACGGAGCACGGCTCCAATCACACCCACTAGGAGTGACAAGCCGTCCTGTCTCAACGGAGCACGGCTCAATCACACCCACTAGGAGTGCCAAGCCATCCTGTCTCAACAGAGCACGGCTCAAACACACCCACGAGGAGTGACAAGCCGTCCTGTCTCAACGGAGCACGGCTCAATCACACCCACTAGGAGTGCCAAGCCATCCTGTCTCAACGGAGCACGGCTCAAACACACCCACGAGGAGTGACAAGCCGTCCTGTCTCAACGGAGCACGGCTCAATCACACCCACTAGGAGTGCCAAGCCATCCTGTCTCAACGGAGCACGGCTCAAACACACCCACGAGGAGTGACAAGCCGTCCTGTCTCAACGGAGCACGGCTCAATCACACCCACTAGGAGTGCCAAGCCATCCTGTCTCAACGGAGCACGGCTCAATCACACACACTAGGAGTGCCAAGCCGTCCTGTCTCAACGGAGCACGGCTCAAACAGCCAAGATGCAATACGACCCAAGCAGGTCAGCGCTGACGTCAACGAACAAGTATTCCCCCTCAGAGGATCGACACAAGAATGCTGTCACCATCAAAAGACTGGAAAGCATCAATCCCTTGACTGTTCTTTGAAGAACCCTTCTCAAGTCGTATGTAATCCAAATGCCAAAGGGCTCCTGTTTCAAATAAGACAGGCAGCGCTGCTCTAAACAACTGATACCGGCGTATTGCTCTGGAGGGCAGATCGCTCTTAAGAATGAGATTCTAATCAAGGAATTGGAAACCTGAGACCGTTTTGCCATTGTCGCCAAAACCGAGGAAAAAAATCGGTGGGCGCATTCTGACAAGAGATTCCGTTTTAGAGTTTGTATGGGTTTCCAACCCTGGATGATGAAGGAATGGAGCGGTGTCACGAACTACACACATCAGACTCACATCACATTCATAAAGCCTAGCGTTCATCACGCTTGCAACTGGAGACAACTAGTCGCCACTGAGCTACTGGCGACTGGGACGATCCAGCTGGAACTGGAGACGACTGATCAGTCGTCACCAGAAACAGTGGATTACAGACCCATTCTGACCAGAATGCTAAACTACCCTGACAAATGAAACCCCTGCTGTCAGGACACACTGCACAACAGGAAGAACAATCCATTCCGACCGAGGATATCGTTCTTGGAGGGTTCCATAACATGACACATTCTTGTGCAATAAATCAGAATTAAAAGCTTTGATCTTGCGGCAATCAGACACCTTTGCTTACAGAATGACTAAGTCCATTAAACCAAACCACCTCGCCAACAAACAGGAATATTAATGTGATTCTAAGCTACGTCTACACGGAGCATTTTAGCTCCAGTTAACCGTCTACACGGGGCCTTGTCTCGAGACAGTTGTCGTGTAGACGCGCTCGCCTGTCTGTCTCGGGACAAAGGCCTATATTGGTTCCGTATTAATCAATGTGTGCATTGATAAATACGGCATGAATGACATAATGGAATGGACGTCACATGGCGCGTAGTGTTAAAAACACCGTCACGTCATGCATCCGTGTAGACGCTCCGTTACTTGTCTCGGGTTATTTTGTCTCGAGACAAAGTTGACCCGAGACAAATTAGTCTCTCGTGTAGACGTAGCTTTAGTATCATTGGTTGTATTGGCTCGAAGACAAATGTGTGGCGGTCTAGGAAAACCCATAGGAAGTCGCTGAATGATCAACAAGGGTTGTTAGATTGCCTCTGCATTGATCTGCTACTGTTTACCTGTTACGTCATTTAGAAGCCAAATGACAATGTTTTTATTGATAGGCCTAAAGAAGCTCATTATTTCGTCTCTCAGTGCCACGAAATCGCATTTCAGCAAGTCTAGATTTCAATTTTTTTCTGGGGGAGGGCTCCCCGTCAGACCAGCACTCGCTCAGTCCTGGGCAGAACCCTGTCTGGTATGCTAGAACGGCAGAACACCAAATAGCTGCGCAATTCCACAGCAATTTGTCCATATTAAACCATCACAGCCTGGTTGCTACGGCCACTAAACAAATACAACTCCCACACACTGTTGATGGCTACGAATCCAACTCCATCTCAATCCTACCTAACTGGCTTGATATCATACACCAACGAGATAGTTAGCAATGACCGATAGAAAATAATAATATCCCTCTGGCCCAGACGTCTAGAATATATCGAGGAATCCAATGAAAGGTAGAAAGGGAAGCTACGTGGAGCGATGGCTCTGGCAGAGTCAGGAGAACCGCCAGGTCAAAATCCTGATGCACTATGGCTAGTATAGTATAGCCGACTACACCTTGCCTCCATATTCAAGGGGTACGCCCCAATCCTGGGCGGGCTGTCACGAAACTCCGATAGCACTAACAGTGCCTAACAGAGAGGTACATTGTATGCAATGGCTTTTACCATTACAGAAATTCTCTGTTAGGCCCTGTTAGGTGCTATCGTAGTTTCGTGGCGGTCGCCCCTGGACTCTTACTGGACTCAGAACCAGCCTCATTGGAACATTCCGTACCTGCTTCCGCTCATACTCAACTTTGACCGAGGTAGTGACCATGATAGCATACCGACACCAAGGTAGTCCCAGGTTCAAATCCTGCTGTTGGCATGAGGTTCTACAACAGTCACTTCACCACTATAGCCTCAACTTTCACCACACCCAGTCTTCAAGGGGTGCCGTTGCTTAAACCCTAGTTGTCCCAGGTTTACATCCTCATAGATGAGAGTGCCATTTCAAAAAATTCCCGGAAATTAGTCATGACCCCAGAAGTCATGTCCAAAATCCTTCTGATGGCCCGCTGCCATCTTGGCGCCATCGCTGTCATCAAATCCTAGCGGTAGATCACGGAACCAATCTAGGATTGTTGATGGTTGGATGTAAAACCGGGACCGGGAACAGCACAGGTGCCGGAACGAAGCCAAATCGAAAAAGCCATATTTATTTGGTAGCGCCCGCTCCCGGAAATCCGGGAATTCCCGGAAATCTGGGAATTCCCGGAAAACTCTCATCTATGCATCCTGCTTGGCATGAGACACAGAAAGCCTCCATCCCAGCTGCCTCAGGAGCTAGTGACCCGCTACACTACTACTCCCAGGGATCCATGCCGACACGAGGGGTGATCAGAGGTTGAGCAACCACTCGTTACATCACTGCACACAAACCTGCGATGATGAAGGAAGCAAGCGCCAAGAACCAATGGTTACCTTAGGATGGACCAGGGGTCGAAACCAGCAATGTTTCCACCAGAGGGTACTAAGGAATAGAAAAGGGCCATTTTCTTTAATTTCATGCTGTTTCTGTTGTTTTTGAAGANCCCCCCCCCCCCCCCCCCCCCCCCAACCTAAAGGTACAGACTACACGTGGGGTAGCAATTTGGAGAAGACTGGCATCTGTGTTTGGAGGAGTCTCTGCTCTCAAAGTGTTTCAAGCTGGTACATGAAGCTTATTGCGTTTCATGTAAGGGAATGACAGAAAATAGTCGAATCTGACACAGACAACCGACCTCACCAAATCAATCTCCACCATTGTCCACTGAACCTCACAACATTCTATCAAAAATAGATGATTTCATGAGGTATAGAGTACACACAGCTTCTATCCACCAGCTAATTGCTTACATGTACATGTACATGTACATCATTTACAAGTAAAATGTACATGTACAGTACAGTAGCATCCACACGTACACAAGAGCTAATCCAGAAATGATCAAACACCTCGACACAATCCTATGAAACGTAACCCAAAATCTATGCCAGATAATAACACAGCCTCCAGAATATTACATATAAACATTAACTCCAATAGAACTGTACAAATATCCTATCAACGAAGCATAATTCCTCATATGACACCTCGCCAGGCGACGATGAGTGAGACTGAATTAACTGCCATCGTACCATTGATCCGGCGAGGAACGTAGGCGGTTTATCGTAAAACATGGAACAGCCTATGAACGTCAGAGATTGGAGTGGGGATAAATCTTTTCGTCGTGACCATGTAAATCCTCAATTATGTGCAATAAGACCATTGATCTTTCTGGAGAAGGACACAACTCGGATTAGTCCAGGACAGACAAGATTGACCTTCAAGGAGGTCAAGGCAAAGGTGACCTTCAGTAAGGTCGTGGACAAGGTGACCTTCAACGGTGACCTTTAATGCTGAATAGCCTCAACCCTTTCAGACATCTAATTATTACCATGCTGTACTCATGCTGATTCTAATAAAATACTCAAACTACATTCGCAAGGTCATGGCCATGGTGACCTTCAAAAAGGTCATGGCCAAGGTCACAATTCTACTTCTTCCTCCAAGCAAAGCATTTTTTTATTTCAGCTTGTCAAACGTTGTTTCAGTTGAGATCTGCAGGGGCAGATCCAGGATTTGGGAAAAGAGGGGGGCGCCCTGTGCTGGGAACATTGAAATTTGTGCCCAATTCCAAAATTTCACAGTCGATTTTACAAATTTGTTGGCCAAAATATCAGGGTTTCCGCCAGAGGTAAAATGGGTAAAATTCCGTACCCTTAAATTTTTCCAGGGTACGGATCCGTACCCTCAAAAACGTTGGGTAACCATTTTTCCGTGACATGCCGGATGAAACCAAACAACCGGCATGATCGGCGCGGGGATTTTATGCTTCAAAATACACCTAAAATGGCACCAAACATCGTTTAAAACCTTTCAAAAAATCTACGATTTTTTGAAAAAAATTTTTTTTGAACAAATCTTTTTTCAAAAAATTTTTTTCAAAAAATTTTTTTTCAAAAAAAATGTTTTTCCAAAAAAAATTTTTCCCTCTTTTTTTCCCTGGCGGAAACCCTGAATATCCATCAATGCCAAGATCGAAATGTCAGGGGGACATGTTGGACTTTTCGCATCCTGGCCAAATGAGCCAAGATCGCCATTAGGTCATAATACTCTAAATTGCTCAGGCCGTGTTCTCAGCAGAGTCAAACTTTGTTTAATTCAGTTATCACTCTTGAATAATAGAACATACATCATTGTATTAAAGCCTTCAGAGATAGAGTTTGCTGTTTAAATTTGATTAACATTCATTCTCCATTTATCATTTGGATGGAATCCCTTGGTGATTTCATACAATCGTTCTATTTCTGTCGGAATATTCGAAGATGAGCAATCGAAGATAGCGTCGATGTAAAGTGCTTGTCCTTGTCGCGTGAAAACCACTGCATTCGAGTTCCCGTCATGACTGACGTATCGCCAGTGGCATATCTTGGAGCTAGTAATAGAATCCGGGCCTCTGACCGAAGAAGAGTGCTCGGCTCCAAATTGTCTGAAGTGACCCAACAGTTTGTAGCTCATCCATTTTGTGGTCTATGGGCCGAATTCATGGACCGCACTTTAGCCTAAAGTACAGCTTAAGTTGGACTTTCTCTATGCTTTAAGCATTGAGGAAAGTCACACTTTAATGAAAGTGTGACCCATGCATACGGCTCTATGTCATATGAATGCCATTACATACTAAGAACAGAGGTACGATGTGCCTTTCGCACCAACTTCAAGTGGATGTGTGGTCTCTGACGGTAGGCAATGAGCTCAACTCCAAATTGCCTGAATTGACCATGTTGACCCAACGCTTTGCAGCACATCCTCGACTTGAGGTAGGCCTACCTACTTATTGGGGTATATCTCTAATGACATAATGTGAGGCGGTCTAGAAAAACCCGCCAGATGTCGCTTAATGATCAACAAGGGCTGTCAGATTGCCTGTGCATTGATCTGCTACTGTTTACCTGTTACGAAGTATATTTCAGCTACTGAAATGTGTGGATTCACCAAGGCCGAAATGAAATGGTGAGTAGGCGAAATAGGTGTAGGCGAAATAATAAATAGGCGAAATGGGTGTAGGCGAAATGGTGAATAGGCAAAATGGGTGTAGGCAAAATGGTGAGTAGGCCAAATGGGGAATAGGCAAAATGGAGAATAGGCGAAATGGGGAATAGGCGAAATGGGGAATAGGCGAAATGGGGAATAGGCGAAGTGGGGAATAGGCGAAGTGGGTGTAGGCGAAATGGGTGTAGGCGAAATGGTGAATAGGCGAAATGGGTGTAGGCGAAATGGGTGTAGGCAAAATGGGGATACACCCCATCAACACTTTCCTCAGTCAAATGCGACATTCGACAGGTTTTCTTAGACCACCTCACAAATCTTGAAGCTGCATTATGTACGATGTGCCTCTCCCTGACAGCAGGCAAGAGCTAGTCTTCAGCTTTTCTGGGACCAACTTTACAATTTTTCACCCGACTGACAAATCAGCATTCAAGCGACAAGAGAAATTCTACTCATGGACACTGGCTTCACCAAGTAATACAATATTAATGCCATAACTAATGCCATTTGAAGGCATGGTCCCACCAGATATATCTATCATTCATTGGACTCCTTTGTATCACAAGATGTATTTGAGATACTCGCGCCAAGACCCAGAAGGGCCATGACACTGTAAATTGATGGTGATGATGATATCATTATCTTGTGTCGGAGGCAAAGGAAGCGTGAGGACTGCTTGGATCACGTGCACTCCAGACGACAGCCATCCTTTCCTAGAGAACAGCGGTGACAGACTCTGAGGCTGAATCGCCACACGACAGCTATCCTTTCCTAGAGAAAAGCAGTGACAGACTCTGAGGCTGCTGGCCTCAGAAGAATCCCCACACAACAACTATCCTTTCCTAGAGAACAGTGGTGACAGACTCTGCTGAGGCTGCTCGCCTCAGAAAAATCTCCACACGACAGCTATCCTTTCCTAGAGAACAGCGGTGAGACTCCGAGGCTGCCGGCCTCAGAAGAATCCCCACACGACAGCTATCCTTTCCTAGAGAACAGCGGTGACAGACTCTGTGGCTGCTGGCCTCAAAAGAATCCCCACACAACAACTATCCTTTCCTAGAGAACAGTGGTGACAGACTCTGCTGAGGCTGCTCGCCTCAGAAAAATCTCCACACGACAGCTATCCTTTCCTAGAGAACAGCGGTGACAGACTCTGAGGCTGCTGGCCTCAGAAGAATCCCCATACGGCAGCTATCCTTTCCTGGAGAACAGAAGTGACAGATTCTGAGGCAATCCCCACATGACAGCTATCCTTTAATCAGCAGAGGTGAACAGAAGTGACAGATTTTAAACCACTGACCTCATAAGGATCACAACACAGCAGCTATCTTTTTCTAGAGAACAGCAGTGACAGATTCTGAGGCTGCTGGCCTCAGATGATCCCCACATGACAGCTATCCTTTTCTAGAGAACAGCAGTGACAGATTCTGAGGCTGCTGGCCTCAGTCAGATGAATCCCCACATGACAGCTGTCCTTTAATCAGCAGAGGGGAACAGAAGTAACAGATCTTAGACCACTGACCTCACACGATCCATACACAACAGCTATCCTTTCTTAGAGAAGAATAACAGTGAAGTGACAGATCCCAAAGTAGCTGGCCTCATAAGAATTGCCAGAAAACAGCTATCCTTTTCTAGAGAACAGCAATGACAGATCCTAAGGCCGCTGACCTCAGAAGAATCCATACAACTGGAGAAGAATGACAGTGACAGTGACAGATCCTAAGCTACTGGGCTCACAAGAAAAGTACACAGCTCTGTTTCCTATGTGGAAAGAAGAATAGGCCTACCAGTGAGAGACCATCAGGCTGGTGGACTATCAGAATTCCCAGATTAGAATTCGTTTCCTGAGAGGAGAACATGGATCCGAATACAACAGCTACATGTATCCTTCCCTGCAGAAAATCCACAACACAGACGAGGAAGTTCCTGAAACCGGTATCTCCACAGAAATTCCCACGCAATCACTGCATCACAGGACAGCTATCCATTCATGCGTAAAATACACTGAAGATCACAGCAACGGCACAACGGTTTTTAAACCTGTCGATCTTTGAATTCCCACACCACGGCCAAGCTTCTCTGTACATTTCCACATGATCTGCAAATCTAACACAACATCTCCAATCACTAGATCAACACACACTTCTTTCCGCATTTCCTTGCTGTATCAGAATATTCTTACCCGATTTCACGAAGAACGTACCTTTGGTGAAAGCCAGCTGGTCTTACATCAAGATTTCTGCAAGATGTATAACACGATCATGAAATTTCTGACTCAGATTCACCTGTATTTGACGGAAGTCATATACGTAAATGTACATTATAGTGTTTTTATGTGCATGTGATAGACGTCATATTGGATTGAGATGAATCTGGTTCACGTTTCAACCCAACTTGATCATTATCATGTGTATTTATACATGATAAAGCACTGTGATACACAGCCTAATCGAACACAGATGATGTGGAAAAAACACAGGCAGATTCATGTTGCAGTGACCTTCACAGCTGTAAGATGACTTCGACACAAACTGAACAGATTCAATACCAGAAATGAATCCAACGTGAGTCAACGTGCCGACCCCTTAATCAGAGGTGATTCCCATTCTACAAGGAAGAATATCCAACGTAAGCACTTGTACTGCAGGGGTATTTTGATTTTTCTGTCAAAGCCGAAACCAAGCATCATTGGCCCTGGTAAGTAGGCTACGGAAGAGGCCATCTCAAGCTACTCGTGTTCCTCACTTGGATGGGGTCTTTTTATTTGTCCTTGCAATTAAGGTGCAAGGAACAAGATACAAGGCACTACGGGTTGTCCCAAGCAACAGTTGATAACGACTCGGCTATCAAAGCTCCTCAAATAAGCAGTTCCTCCGTGTTACAAGGGCGGATCCAGGATTCTGGTAAAGGGGGGTATAGAAGGCCACAGGCAGGTCGAAGGCGTGTAACCACGGTGGGGGGTGTGGGGGTCTCCCCCAGAAAATTTTGAAATCTAGAAGGCCGTTGGTGTGGTTTCCCAGCATCTCAGGGTCAAATTACAAGGCAATTCTGTGGCACTTTGAAAAAGGGCAATTTTTCTGACGTTGTCACTGAAAAATAGGGGGAGGGCACTGGCCGAGTTTGCCCCCTGGATCTGCGCCTGTGTGACGTCCAGATTCTAGGTTCTTACAGAGACCCCATTTCATCCTGGGTTACGATTTAGCATAAACTTCCCTGATGTTATAGCGAAAGGAATCTGTATGTCCAGAATAGAGAAATAGCATACAGCTATGAGAGGAAAGAAAACACTTTACACAAGCTGAATCAACCATGATTAATATCCGTGATATCATCTGGCCGCACAAATTCCTCTACATCGGGACGATTGTATGATAGGTGAAGACTGGCCTTCCAGCTGCTGAACAGCACTCAGAAATACCTGGTGGGAATATTTCATCAAATTTGACAAGAAATAAGCTAGATCATTGGTCATAAATTCATCATCGAGCAACTCTCATTCACAAACCAGACTGTGCCTCGGCATGTTCACCTACGGGTTGAACATCCCTGCGTTCAGACCGCAAGAAGCAAGACCATCACAGGAAACCATTATCTTTTGAGCCACAGTTGGCCTAAACATGCCAGCGGGGGACCTGCAGAACTTTTTTGTCCTGACGGGTTGGCGCTGCGAGCGGTTGAACCGAAGATGCAAAGCAATGTAATTAAGTCGCATCAAGATGTCCTTGATAGTGCAACAGGGACGAAATGTCGAAAAAGGTACAACTGGTCAGCCGGCATCACTGAAAGGCCACTGCTCCCACAGGGTTTCCGCCAGAAAAAAATAAGGGTACGGACCAAAAAAAATTTGTTTGAAAAAATTTTTTTTGAAATTTTTTTTGAAATTTTTGTTTATTTTTTAAAAGGTTTAAACGATGTTTGGTGCCATTTTAGGCGTATTTTGAAGCATAAAATCCCTGCGCCGGTCATGCCAATTGTTGTGGTTTCGTCCGGCATGTCATAGAAAAATGGTTACCCAACATTTTTGAGGGTACGGATCCGTAGGCCTACCCTGGAAAAATTTAAGAGTATGGAATTTTACCCATTTTACCCTGTGGCGGAAACCCTGTCCCAGGACACCAGCCGTTTGTGGGTAGTGCAGGAGGGGACCTCTGATACCTCAGGATCCCGGGTCACACCATAACTCCCATCCCTAAAACTGAACACCACAGAGACTAACACCGCATGTATGTCTAGATATGAACATGAGCGAGATATGAGCATTTCCCTCAGGCCTTGCAGCTGTAATTAAATCACACGAGATTAGACCGAGCACTTTTCCTTCCTTTGCTTTTAATGATCCTCCACCTGCAATCACCAAGATCACCTGAAGCAGTCTGAAGAATTGCACCAATACCAATGTTTGGCAGGATCTTTCCGAGTAATTCTAAGCAAAACACTGCGATAAGTTACGGATTTCCCGAGAGTAATTCAACATAATTTGCCAATGTAGTTCAGAGAATGTGTAGCAAATGAGCAGCCAATGGAGAGCTAGACCCGGAACTGATCGAGACCACACGAAATCCACAATCCAGTTACTGGGTACCATTTCTTTGAGAGTAGGCCTACTTCAAAAGTGGATTCCAATCTTTGGGGAAGAGTTCTTACTAGATGTTACAAACCTCAGGCTGTCAAGGGAGCAGCTTAGGTTTGAGCTGACGGCTGCTTGACCGAGGGTGGCAAAGGAAAAGTCAGAGAGTGAGTGTCAAAGACGCGAGGTGCAAGAACGGTAATCCTTTTGAGGTAGTCAGAAACACGGCATTACGAATTCCAAATCACTGGGGCCAAATCGTCGAGCTCTTAGCGCAGGAGCTGTCTCCTCTGAAGTCAACTCAAGCAGCTGCCATTGACAGAAGTTGATGGAGGAGGGGGCAAAGAAGATTGATGGATGAAAGCCAAGGAATGTTGTCATGGAGTAAATGAATGGTATCCGTCCCACAGCCCTGACAGAAGGAATTGCAAGCTGCACAGTGAACAAGTCTCCAACGCAGGACAAGTATGAGAGCTGAGAAACTTGCCACAGAGGTGTGAATAAATGGTGCGTATCCATCCACAGCCCTGACAGCACTGCAGGAATTCGGAAAAGTCTCCTCCAACACAGGACTTGTAGGCCCTATATCCTGCGAAAAAAACAGCAATGTTGAAATCCTCTGACAGAAGGAAGTGGAAGCCGTACAGTGAAACCTCCAACGCAGGACAAGTATGAGATCCGAGGAACACAAGACAAGTAGTCCCTAATCCTGTGAAGAAATTCTGTCCCCTAGCCCTGACAGAAGGTACACGTAGCCTACTGGAAGCTGTACAGTGAACTAGTCTCTAACACATGACAAGTATGAGAACCAAGGAACTTGTCACAGAATTTCAAATGAATGGTGTTGGTATCCATACATAGCCCTGACAGCACGAATTGGAAGTCCGCACAGTGAAAAATTCTCAGACAAGAACATGTAGGCCCTATATCCTGTGAAGAAACAGCCAAGTAGAAATCAACCAACCACATAAGAATTTTGAGTAACAAATCATAACACTAACATAGCTTGATGAGTAACCAAATTTCCCTGTGATAGTTGGCAATTTCCAGAGTTTCGTGAAAGTTTTTTGGTGACAGAAATCTATCATAAACCTCTCCATGTGAGTGAATCCTGTTCCTTGTTCCACTTGATATGGACTTCATCAAACATCTGCTCACCTTATCTTGTAATTTTTTAAACCTACGAAGTTTATTTTAAATAGAATATCACTCCACCATCGATGAAGCGATAAGATTATCAAATGATCCAGAACATGAAATTGAAGACTTCCTCACTGTGAGGAGAATGAGCTGGCTACACCTATTGAAGTGCCGGACCAATATTCTCTTTCGTTAGGTAGAAATTGACGGAAGTGTAGAGGCCATTCTCCTGATGAAGTGCTAGGCCAATAGACATCCTGCAAAAGTCGGCCATGACAGGTCAGAAGGGGTAAACAAACCTCAGCCTAATAGTGCATTTGTACAGTTGGCTCCTGTGCTTACGGTCTGTACAATGCACCAGGCTGAGGTTTGTTTACCCCTTCTGACCTGTCATGGCCGACTTTCGCAGGATGTCTATGGGAGACTTTACTGCCATAAGAGACTGCCTGTCAGCAGTCCTAGAATGTCACAAAATTTGACGTCATCATAGACAAGCCACACCGTCTATACCATTATGGATGACGTTGTGGCGTACCATGTCCCTCTTGCAGAAGAAGCTGTTTTCATCATCGTCATCATTTGGTCGAACGACTAACTGTTATAGTGCGATTTACCTCAGGAACAAGTCCTGGTCCATACCATGGGTCTTCCGTCTTTCTCTGCAGACACTAGCTATTGAGTGTACATGTACACCTCAGGACTGAGTCCATACCATGGCCCTCTAGCAGCACGAGCTGTTTTACCTCAGGACCGAGTCCTGGTCTGTTCCATGGGTCTTCCCTCTTTCACTTATGAAGAGTCCATACCATCTATTATTCCCTCTGTCCGTGCCGACATGTAAGAAGCTGAGGAGCTCAGTTCAATCTTATTCCTCCATGATTCCAAGAATGTGTACACTTGCTGTTGGAAGCCAAGGTACTGTTAATACCCAAGGAGGGACGAAATTGGAGCCAAGCTGAAAACATAATTGCACAAACTAGGACCTAATGAGGCATACACAGAGATTAGCTATCAAGCACCATCAGCATACTTCCGTAATGAACCCTCATCTCACACATGTTGATCCTCATTGACAGACATCGCCCCAAATCATGACAGGCACACTCGTCATTAAGTCAGTGACTTCATAATCGATACCTTGTCTCCGTGTCAGCCAACTTCCACATTTAGACGTGATTATCAAGACTTTTTTATGCGTCTCTCGACACGATATTGCTATTTATGTAAAGATCTTGACGGCTACTGTGGTGGTACTGTGTATTTCTTTTCATGACGGATTGTGCAGGGTATTGATTGATGCGGCGTCAAAGATCATTCTGTGATATAAGACGGCAGCATTAGCAAACTTGACAGCAATGTACCCAGTGCCAAGTAATTCACTCACCAATGGAGGGAAGGAGGTTTGGAAAAGTACATGCCACCATACAGCCAGTCAAAGAATGGAAATGGTATATATTCAATGGGAGTCTTGACATCAATGTACCCAGTCCCAAGTAACTTGTTAAGTGAAAGGGAAGGGGGGAGAGTAGGCCTACAAGTTGGCAGTCAAAGAATAATAAATGATAATGGTGATCGAGTTATACCGCTTCATAGCGTATTACGCTCTCTAAGCGCTTCACACATTATTACCCCAGCCTATGATTCAGAAACCTTTCTGTAGAAACCAAAGGGCAGCCACAATATAGCGCACATGATGAACATTTCAGGCCAGTTGAGAGTTACAGAGTGGCACGGCCGGGGATCGAACCCGCGACCCGATCACGAGTCCACAGCCTTAACCACTATGCCACCGCGCTCCCCGAAAGAAAAGGAATCTTAGAAAGCTCCAAGGTAGCAGACTTGACGAGTTACGGTTCCGTGGCTCGGATAAAACTTTAGATGGGCAAAGGATGAAGACTGTTTCTCAGAAGGAGAGGGAAAGATTGCCATGTCATGATCTCCAGAGCCAGAGCTGCTTTCCCAATGCATGCTGCAACAAAAAGAAACGAGAGGCATTTGTTGGAAAGCTCTTGTGGAGCACATTCCAACAGTGCCATCGCACCATGGGCTGAAAATATCTGCTAAATAATATTTACGCTAACAACAGCACAAAATTGCATCAATAATGAATAAGGATGGCAGAATAATTAGCTTGATATCGATGTCAAAATGTACACTTTCCACATGTTTCCCTTCTCAAGGACGGCTACCCCATACCAGCCATAGTTTTGATATTAGATGATATTGATGAGGTCAACATTGATAAAGAAGAGATCAGTGTTGACATTGGATCTGTGACCTTGACTGAGATATCATCTTAGTCTTTACCTAAACTGACCAAGACGGTATTGGGAGTCTATTTGCAGGATGGGCTTCGTGAATGTTAACACATGGTTAATGGGAAACCTTTTAAAATTCACAGGGGGAGATTTTGCCATCTCAAACCAATCATATACCGTGTCATTTTAGTAATTCTTCAACCGTGGGGTGGCCATACCACAATGCCGAAGTGAGGTCCCCTTTGTCAGAAATCCCTACGGAGACCATGCAGACTTGATAGCCTAGTGGTTATCACGTCTGCTTAGCAGGCAGCAGATCTCGGGTTCGAATCCAGCCCTGGCTCTTCACGTCCATCGCATGGGACAGCAAGCATGGTCCCTTGTACTTTGTTCCTTTTCAAGGGCTAGTAAAAGACCCCAGCCGAGTGAGGAACATGAGTAGCTTGAGAGCGCCTCTTCTGTACTTACCAGGGCCAATAATGCTATGGCTTCGGCCCTGAAGGAAACATATGAACACATCTACAATACAATACTTCGATAATTCTTCAACACTGGGGTAACCGTATTGCAATGCAGAAGTGAGGTCACCTTGGCAAGAAATCCCTACAGAGACCAAACAACCATTTTCAGAAATTTCTCAACACAAGGGCGACCATCAACTAATGCAACACTGATGTCAATTTTGCCAAAAACGTCCTGAGGGCACGTTCAAAGTCATCGCCATACTCAGACGACCGAAGTTAGCTACATGTAGATGTGACTGACGGAAGTTCGACACAGCCAAGAAATCCCTATGGAGACAGCACAAATGGTAAAGGTAGCTTGCACTTTCGATCCAGCTGAGCCTCGGCATCAGTAATACCCGGGATAGAGCCGGCAGAACGGTTGACAGAAAACTAATGGATTCTTTGGTGTGAAGGGTCCTCTAGTGACTGGTCAACATATTCATGCAATTAGGCTGGCATCTGCATCAGGTCAAGAGTGCTGCCATTACTTTGAGGACGTGGAATGGAATTGGGCAACGGTATCAAGATTTTCATGTTTTTTTGCTTCTACACTTTGTATTTGTATTTGATTTTTCCATCAGGGCTGACGCCAAAACATTATGGCCCTGGTAAGTACAGAGGAGGCCATCTCAAGCTATTCGTGTTCCTCACTTTGACGGGGTTTTTTACTTGCCCTTGCAAAGAAACAAGGTACAAGGCACCAGGGGTTACTGTCCCATGCAAGGGATGTGAAGACCCGGGAATGAACAGAATCCCATAAGGCCCGGGCTTGATTCGAACCCAGGACCTGCCGCTTGCTGAACGGATGTGATAACCACTCAGCTATCAGGGCCACTGCACAGAAAGTCCGATAGTGCTTTCGGCTCCTATTGGCGGTTCAGTTAATGGGAAAATGCGTTATAACTATCTGTGGTCGGCCCTGGGCTCCTTTGAGGACATGGAATGGAATTCTAGTTCTACAGGTTCTTTCAATTCCGCATGTTGCTGGACGAAAAACATGCACGCCTTCGTCTTATTAAGGCAAAAACGTGGCCACAATCAAGATAAATTCTGGTATCCATGGCTCCAACAAAATCAATTTGTGATGCATTTTCCTGCATTAACTCATAAAAGCGTGATCTCCAAGCAGGAGAAACGAACCTAACCATCTGCTACACATAATCATGGCAGTAATTAAGAGTCGACTGACTCCTTGTGCCAATTAATATCAATTAACGAGAAATATTGTCTAGTTTATGTTCGGTTAGCATCAGAACTTCGCACTTTTCAAACTTTGGTGATGAATCAAATGCCAGTATTGACGCCGTACCATCTGTTCAAGGATATTGACGTGGAACAAGTGGCTGGCTGGCCGAGCATTTGTTCACCAACTTCCAAAGGGAAGCACATTTGGTGAATGGGAACAGAAAGGAAATTCGGAAGTGTGCATGGCGGGCATCTCTTGTGGCACACTTCCTTTACTTCTGCTGGTCGGAAAATACTCTTTTTAGGCTGAGTGCTAGTCGGCATTTCTGTGTCCTGGACGGGGCCGTCCGGCACCGAACAGCAGCAGCAGAACCCTGAGAGGTGTCTCCTCCTAAACAGACGTGTCCGCAATGAGAGGTCCTATAGTGTATACAGTACTACCACCAGTTTCTGAGTTACTACTGCAGTGTTCTCCACACCAGTTAAAAAATTGGCAGCCCGCCCCTCTCAAAAATAATAACGGTAAAATCCACCCCTCTTTTTGGCGCCTTGCGCAGAGCCTTCGGCACAGCGCCCACCGCCACCCCTCTTAGACCAAAACCCGTGGAGAACACTGCTACTGTACTACCCTGTCAGCTGGAGGCTTCCCAAACCACAAGCATCATCACCATCACAAATAGGCCTGCTACAAAACCTACCGGTACTTTACTCAAGGTAGGCCTACTTAGAATTTTTTGAGCCGATGAATGCTTCCCATAGACTGGAAAGATGATTTCATACACCTTGCGTATTCCTGTATAGAAAAGTCTGTAACAGGAGCCAGAGAATGGTTTAACCTCCAGAGGCGCATGTGAAAATACCACGGGTACCCCCAACCTTCGCGGTGCTTAGAAAAGCCGTGGTTTACGGTACAAAAACCAAATTGGCAAATTGTTCCTGTGTTTACTTCGTAGGTACAGATGGGGCTGGTATCAGAAATGATGCTGGATGCAGCTGGGAATTGAAGCTGGTGTATCTGATTGCAAATTAACTGTAAGTCAATCATAGGGGATCAATGTATCCCACGGGAAACGGTTACCTAGGAACTATATACATCAAACGTTAATCCTGTTAATAGACATGTTAGAAAGGGTGACTCATTTCACTACCACACTGCTAGGGCTAGGAACACTCTGACAACATTGTAGACCTTTCCAACAAAGTTAGAGAGGGCGACTAACTTTGACAGCCGAGGTTTCCGCTGGGACTCTTGTATTCAGGGTTTCCGCCAGGATTTTTTTCCAGGGTACGACCTGTAAGGGGGGGGGGGGATTTGAAGGAAAAAAAATTTTTTGAAAATTTTTTTTTGAATTTTTTTTTTTTTGTTAATAAGGCCTCCACAGTCATTTTTTACACTCCAAAATGCAAAATTAGTCTTCCTTCTGCATGAAAGTTGCATTTGAAATGTAACAAATTTAACCCATTGGGGCCGGGATGAAGTTGAAAAATGTACATTTCGTAACATGAATTTCTGACGTCTCTACAAAAATGCGCCTAGCTCCCACAATTTTCAACCAAAACTGGTGACAAGGCACTCATTCTGGAGGCAACTAAATGGGCCACGACCTCATGCAGGTCTGCTTGTTCTAAAATGTCTGTGAGAGAAACAGATCAGAGCCGAAGATGCAAGTTGTGAGGAAATGGTCGCATTCTGCCTACGTTTTCGTCAGGTTGTCAATCTTTAAACGTCCATATCTCGATAACCGCTGCTCCTACGCGTCTGTCGCTAGGTCAGAATGGAAGCTACTTTTTTCTACTCTTTCTTTTGGCGCTAGTCGCGCCGTCGTAGCTGCTTCCGTTCCGGAGATATGGCCATTTTGTCACAACGAGTCAGATTTGCACTTTGGAGCCTGTCAATCTAGGCCCCAGGACTAAGGTAANGGTAGTCTCGCATTAAAAAATATGCAAAGAGATCATCAATCAGTCCACTGGTTACGATTCTATGTCAGTTTGAATGCACAAGGGTGTGTGGTACAGGCCAAAGCCTGATAATTCCGTCATTCGGCCCCAATGGGTTAAGAAAAACATCACTGAAGTGATTTTTTCAGGGTACTATATCGTACCCTCAAATTTCTTTAGGGTACTCTATTTGTACCCAAAGTACCCTCTGGCGGGGACCCTGGTATTTGTACTTGTATTAGATTTTTCCATCAGGGCCGAAGCCATAGCATTATTGGCCATGGTCCAGGTGTGGATCCAAGGGGGGTTCACCCCTTTCGGCCAACAAATCTGTAAAATTGACCATGAAATTCTGAAATTTGGAGCAAATCTGTACACAAGAGGCCATTTCAAGCGACCCATGTTTCTCCCTTGGTTGGGGTCTTTTGCTTGCCCTTGCAAAGGTACAAGGCACCACGGCTTACTGTCCCATGCGACGGACTGAAGAGCCAGGGATTTCAACCCCATATGGCCCGGGTTTTGAACCCAGGACCTGTCGCTTGCTGAGCGGACGTGATAATCACTAGGCTATCAAGGCTCCTAAAGGACTCTGGTTTCCTCCTACATGTACATTACATACAAAAAACACACTATTGTCTGAAGAGCCAATAATGAGCCAAATTTGAGTTCAGGACTCTCAATTCAAAATCTAAAGAATGTCTGACCTGATTTGAACCCATGACCATCAGGTGACAAGCACTGGTGTTTTTACTTCACCACCATTAGCCTTGTCTGGAGAGACAGTTTTCATACCAGGACAAAATTAACAGTTAATTCACAAATTCCTGGAACCAATTTATACCCGATCATTAATTCAATAGCGTTGATATTACCACAACAACATCACGTGGCATTCGACGGAAAAAATCATACATTATGGATTGGAGTGGAATTTTACAGCACGACCCAGCGAGACAACCGTTTTTATATACGTTAAAACCAATAAAATAGCGTCATTATTCCATGCACGATCAAACGGAATGGAAATGTTGTCAATATTGTGCTAAAACTTGAATCTTTTAGAGATTTTGGCAATCTACTAGTAGTACTAGTAGTATTTGAATTGGAAGGCAAAACTGTGACCAGCATGTATATTATGGGAGATTGAGAGTGTTTTCAAATGGCTTCATTCACTTTATTAGCCATGCATGTAAAAATAAAATGTTATTTTTTTCTCACACAGTCATGATTAAGGACGATGGGGTGAAATAAAATGTGTGCAGCTTGGAGCCACGGACAAAACTGACCCAAGCAGGGGACGTTTGGGTCCTTTTTGGGATGCGCGGAGCATTAAACTGGCATAACCCATTCTGAACCTAGACTAGGTGGCACCACTTTATTGAAAGCCAACTGCAAAAGCAGGGTCAGGAGATGGTGAAGTACTAGTGCTGCCATCTGATGATGAAATGCTGAAAGACATTGGCAGACCAGAATCTGTGCCTTCAGTTTTTATGGTTTTCCACTGCAAAACCTTTTCTTTTCCAGAAAGTAGGGCAAGCACCCCGGGGTGCCTGAACTTCAAAATGACTACGAAGTCTTTTTTGAATATCTAAGGCAACTTAAGTGGTTAGAAGGGAAAAAGTAAGAGTGCTTCTCAAGCTGAGAGTAGTTATCCAACCAGAAGAAACAAACATTGAGAATTCTTCCACTTACATGTAAACATGGTAAAGGGAAGTCACTGCGGCACTCAAAAGTGACACTAAGAATAATTTTGCAGCCCATGAAATTCACAATTTGAAAATTACAAATTTCATATTTTAGCAGATTACATCCCTAGACAAGCCTGATAGACTGGCGCGGATCCAGGGGGGGAACGTAGCCCGTGCCCCCCCCCTATTTTTCGGTGACTGTTAGAGAAATTGCCCTTTTTCAAATTAGTGCCACAGAACTGCCTTATAATTTGTCCCTAAGATGCTGGGAAAGTGCACCAACCATGCCAACGGCCTTCTAGATTTCAAAATTTTCTGGGGGAGAACCCCCAGACCCACCACCGTGGCTTTGCACCTTCTGTGCCCCCTTACCAGAATCCTGGATCCGCCCGCCCATATAGATTCAAGATGGCGGCATATTCAGGCACCTTGACTGGCACGACCAGTTCGCTTTAAGTCGAATGTCGACTCGAAGGCCGTGTGGTTTGCCCAACCAAATATTCTTGTCTATCCATACATAACTGACATTCCTCCTCTCGTTTGGGACAGAATGCATTTATTAACCAATTTCCACATCATGGAGCTCATTCCCATCAGGAAATGAGTGTACATATGGCAATGACAGGTCCTCAAAGTCAAGAGCAAACCTCTCAAAACCAAAATGATGGAAAAAATTGGAAAACGGAGAGTAGATGTGTAATATGCATGTAATTTCCTATGTATACTACACTTGAATTGCATACTTTTTTCTTTCTTTTGCATTGGTTGGAATGTAGCGTTCAAGGCAAATGAACACTGGGTGTACTGCTGCATCAAGTTTGAGTATCGCTTAGTGGGGGGGGGGGGG
>NMRB01002738.1:25878-36509 GCA_002633025.1 Notospermus geniculatus
ACCGTCACTTGCTTTATACGAAACAAGAAGACATTTAGATTATCGATATAAAAAGTCAAAACTTACGATGCCCTGTAGACAAGTGCCTCCAAAAGGTTGAGTCGTCATTGAAGTAGATGGTCATAGAGTTCACAAGTTGTCTCATTGACTGCAAAAATCATTTCCAATTACTCCTTCAGTGGTCATTATTGCTTCTTACCCACGCCATCGAGGATGAAGGACTCTTGTCGGTGCAGAGAGGAGGCCCTTCTCTTGCCTTCTTCAGCCACGCGATCAGTGAATAAGACCTGGAGAGCGCCCACGAGAGTTGCAATTGTGTCGAAGCCCTTGCGTTCAGGCTTAAAGCTGGCCACTCCAGGGACCGCACTCACCTTGATTTTGCCGTTGAGTCGTCAATTGCTTTGAGTCTAGATGCTCTTCTCTGAAGACTTCTCCCTCGTGGTGGAGTGCTCCGCTCAACCGGTCCACAGAATTGCGCCCATTAGCAAAGACAATAAGCTTATATATCGTCACTCAACTTGGCCATTAACTTGTTTACCTGGCTAAAATGCTTTGGTATCGCCGCATTTATTATCGCATTTCCCCATATTTTACAGCCGTACGTTTGGATCATTTGTTTTGGACCAAAGCAAAGAAAGCCATATGTCACGGAGTTTTCGAGTGGGATCAAGTTCGAGTGCTTCTTATTGGTTCCTGGGCACGGTCTCTCTGTGACGTCAAAGGCAAGCAAAATGGCTTGCACTTACCAAGAAGTGGGGACTCGCTTATGGAAATTCTTCTGCACTTCCCGTTTGCTTGTGTTCTCTCAAAGCTCCGCTGGGATTAGTCGATCGATGAGAGGGAATGATGTTAAAAGCATAAAGAATTTTATAAGATAGAACCTACTGAGTTTGGGCTCCTTACCCGTAGATCAAAGTTACACGGGAGTGATCTTTTCCCGTGCCTGATCGGAGAAACCCGTTCGAGAATTAGTGGCGTGGATTACGCTCCTTCACAATCCCCGACTCTGAAATCTCCGCATCGGGTTGTTTCGTATTGTGACTCATAAAAAGGGGATAACGGATGATTTCAACTTCAATATTGCCTAAAAATAAAAATAAACTTCCAGAAAACCTCATATTTTGTATCAGACAAGGTTTTTATGGTTTTCTATTTTTCGATGCTTCGTGAAGTTAGGGATGGTGGGAGATTTCTCAAGAAAGTAAGTGAGTTGAAACAACTTAAAATTTTCCACATAGCTTCTTTTTTTAATGTTTACAGGAAGAAGAATCCATTTCTGATGTTTGGTGATCTTCAGATATGGTAAGTTACGAAAGAAAGAATCGTGAGTTAGTAGGGAGTTTAAGAAATCAAACGATAAACGTCAAATTTACGACAACGTTATTTTTTGTACCGAAAATGCAATATAAAATCTGTTGAACTCGCAGTATGAAAAATAACGTTGTCGTAAAGTTAACATTTATCGTTTGATTTCTTAAACACCCTATTAAGAAATCGATCCATTAACGATAACTCCCACTTACGCTAACGCTATTTCTGACATATTTGGAATGAAAAAAATAACGTTAACGTTTAGTGTTACGATTACGGAGGTTTAGAAATCAACGATAAACGTAAAAGTTAACGACAACGTTATTTTTGTACCAAAAATGCAATATAAAATTTGGTTAATGTGTAGTATGAAAAATAACGTTGTCGTAAAGTTTACGTTTATCGTTTGATTTCTAAACCTCCCTATTATCGGGATGATTTCTTCTCTGTTAGTTCACCTCATAACTGCATTTGTATAACGTAGTAATTTCTTTGAATTGGCAGTCAGGAATATTTATGCAGTAGATAGTACCAAGCACTGCCCTACATCTTCTAAAACCAGAAGTGAAACTTGCTTAACTTTCCTCTTCCGGCCGTATCGATGCTCAACAATCAATGAACTCTTCTCTGAACGAGTGGTCAATACCATGGTTTCACTTACCATAAGCACGTTCTAGAAACAGGCTTTATATACTTCAGTCCATTACGACAAAATCGAAGCCGCCAGAGTGAGATCCTTCCAATAAAGATAGCACCAATTATAAATAACTTTAGCGTATATATTCAGGGTGATTTGTTTGTTGTGGCGATGCGCTCATCTGAGATTTTCTCCGATACAGAGATGAACGCAATTAGAGAACACTAAACGGTAATGTTGGTCGAGTCCGCGCCGGTGAATAAACTAAATACACCGCGACAACGCTGAGCATAATAGCCATATTAGCTTAATACCTGCAATCGATGCGTTTTACCAGAAATCTCCATTTGCCGACTACTTCCTCCGATAGCGCCATAAATCACCGAGCGTTTTCCTCCAATGCCTCTAAGTGTTAGTTAAATATACGTTCCTTTTATTTGCCATGATCGTGGGGATATCTATTCATCAGAGCGCACGCGCTCAAAAAGCGCCGACTGATTCGCTCAGTCCTAATGAAAAGTAACCGTGGATTGAGTTAAGTTGCCTTTTGCATCGGTTTCTGCTGATTTCTCGTGCGTTTGATCTCGTCTCCCGCGTATCGACCGCGCGCGCAACTTTTGTTCCAATTAAACGCATCTCCTGCACGAATCACTGGGTTTTCTTCACAATATTATTGCCTCTATCGATTAGGTTAGGTCTCCCGTGACAGCTCAAACCTTGTTAATTGCTGTCAGTCCATAAACACCTCTATCTTCTTAATCGTTCTTTTCATCTCAAACCAGCATGCTGTGAATTCTGCCGTCGCAATCACGATATCATCTCATTGAGCGAGCCAAGTTGCAATTTACCCATTCCGAGAGCGGCTCTCGCCGGCAAATAGGATAATGAATGGTAACCTGTAGGAATTGATCGTCCGTCTATATTAAACATGCGGTGAGGTAGAAAGGAATAGAGACAGTTTACACGCCTGTTTGGAGCCGAGCTCATCCGAGCGAAGCTGACAAAGCATTTTAGTAATAAACCAAGATATTACTCAGCATCCGTATTGTCAATGACGTTAAAGATCATCGTCACAAATATTTTACTTTATATTTGAATTTGAATTTGATGTTACGCATTCCTAAATTACGCAGATGTCCAATACTAACTGTTATAAAGTATCAAAATTTAAAAAAAGATGACGATATATACTTTGAAGATTCGTTGCAACTCTAACATCTTTTAATTGTAGTATCAGTTCGCTCTGTAACATCCTTTAAGAGACTGGAAACTGTAGCTTTAAGACCTGACGCACGAAGAGCTGTCACAATGACTTGAGAAACGCATTTGACTGGTAACCAGATTAGTATTGATGTAAACATACTGATCACTTTAGAAGAAGTTTGGTCGTAGGAGCGTCTCGTAAAGGATACACACCCAAAATCGATGATAGGTTCTCGAGGAAGAAAATGGGAATAAATATGTTGTTCTTCTTTGGGAGAGGCTCGTGGTTAGCTCGAGAGGGACGGTGAAGTTGGCACTTAAAGGATGGTTTAAAGTAAAGGAGTCCGCATCAGTGAAAAGTCAAAATGAACAGGTGACCACAGACAATGCCAGAGGCACTGAATAGACTTGATAGTGGCGGTCACATGACTTCATAAACAACAACAACAAAAGTATCGACGAGTCCGGTATTAAAAGAAGGGCCAAAAACTCTGCCTGCGGTCTGTGCGACAAAAAAAACTCATACGAGGGTCAGGCATAAGCTAACGTCGAGTAATGGAGTTCTGGGATTTGTACCCTTTTTGTAAGTGCTACATTGCCCCTTGTAGATAAGTTCTTATTGTCTCGATCCAAACGATTGTCATTAGTGACCAAATTGCTGGCTATATGCTTATAAGTTAATCCCAGCTCACGTTCAACCAACAACCATGCGACTTACCCTAAGTAGCCCCTCACTCTCCACAGTAGAGTTTCATCAAAGCCTCAAAAGGCTTATAGGTCGACGACGAGTCGGTTTGATCGACTGTCATCGCGGCTTAGGCTTCCAAGTAGACGCAGAGCAGCTGATTAAGATAAAACCCACTGAGGTCTTTAGGCGGTCGATGGTAACAACCACTTTATGGTTGACAGTGCTGGTGAAGAAACCGTGGTATGACAATGACACGCTAAAAACAGGCCTATGAATGTCATTAGGGCCTACTTAGAGCTTGCCATTTGGAATCAACTACTTATCTGATATGTATACCGTTAGCAATCTCTCTTCATTGGCGTTGCTTTTCCAAAGCACTTCGCTGATGTTGCTGACTCTGCCTTTTTCTTTAGTTCACCTGTGGTACAAAAAAGCGCACCCAAGCAGCCTCTGTGACAGAAGGACCCAAGGTCCATACGACTATCCCCCGCGGCATAAACCAACCGAGGTCCCATGATGTGTTTAGCAATAGGCTTACCAAGCCCAGGCAATCCATTGGTACAATCCCCTTCCATCAGAAGAGCTTTATGGAAGCCATCCACTGATCTCAATCCCGGAACTAAACGTAATACCAACAAAGCGCCTTTGCTGGGGGTATCAGTTCCATTTCTCTTACCGATGGATGAGGTTAGGACCAAACTGATAAAGCTAAACCGTGCGGCTCTCCAAGGCGAAAGCTGCCAATGGAACGACCGCTTTTATTACGGGAAGGCACAGAAAAAAGGTGTTGTTTCGCTGAGTTGATGAACCAATCAGTATGATAAGGACTTGCATCGTTCTATTTTAGTGACACTGGTCTCGCCCTCAGGCTGCGATTAGACAAAGCTACACGATCGCTACCCTTTGTGAAACCTGCCTGTCCTAACCTCTATGTAATCGTCGCCTGAATGAATACGTATATCGCTTGGGCCTAGCGGTTCTGGAATTTGAAGCCGAAAGTAGGCTACATAATTCTCGGCAACGAAGCCAACGCCCGATGTTTTATTCAAAAACACTGGACTTGTACAGAGAAAGGGCAAATGATTGCAGCCAACAGTGGAGCCATCAGTGAGAACATGGGGGTTGTAGAGCTCGCTCCCTCCGTACCGGTGACGAAGGGAGCGCGACCGCTGAAAACCCCTGATGTTCTCAGGATGCTATAGAAGCGCTGCCAAGCCTTTCAGGTCGCCTGCACACCTATGAAGGTGGAAGAAGAGTGTGTACCATGCTTCCAGAAAAACCTTATGGCCACTCTTGTTCATAAAATGGGTGACCACTCATCATCAACTATGGATGCAGAAATCCTGGACAACCTGAGGCGGGGTGTGAATGTCATCTGTACAGAGCCAGCTTGGACCACTATCAAGTTTCCTCTGCTAAAAGCATCGTGTCGACCATCTTGCTCGGTTGGTTGAACAAACACTTCGTACAATGGCAACATATGCCATGCGTTCAAACAATAGGCCAGCTCGTGTCACAATCTGTAACTTCAGGTCTCAACTTATCTCTCAACTACCACTATACAGCCTCCTGATTCAGGAGCAGCATTCGGGGTTTTCATCTGAGTGAAGGATAAACTTCACCTGCGAAAATGGCAAAGAACGCCTAAATACGATCAACACGCTGCGACATTTTGCCCCGTCAATCAGCGACAACCGGCAGAAACAACTCCATGCAAGCTCATTTTCCATCAGCAACGCTGCCTTCTGGGTTTTACATGCGCATCTCAGGACTACGAATGTTGGATAACTTCAAAACACCATTCTTATTTTGTCATTTTCATTTCAAAGCGTGAATATATGAACATTTCTTTAAAAAAACATCAGGGACTGACAACTCCTGTATGGAACTGCCGAGAGGTACTCTATCTGCTATGTATGGTATACGTGGGCGAAGGACATCGTGTTTCACTTTTGGAAAGAATATTTTAGTTGTAGATCTGAAACTGGTCCATTGTCCAAATGCTGCAACATCAGAGATGTGCATTCATTGCAGTCACTTCATAGTTCTCCACTTTTTTGCAACCGAGTGCAACAGCCTCGTGTTGTATGCATGCATTGTGTGCAAGAATGGCAACAGTCGTCTGTGAACAAAACCTCATTTCGAAAGAATATGGGAAATCGGTATCATATTCTCTTCTCTTTACTTTGTTGCTACTTACTACATGTATACTCTCCGCAAATGATGAAAAAACACTTGCAAACAAGCACGTTTTAAAAAGGCGAAACGTGATTTGTGTTCTGTAACCACTCAAATGATACTTGTTTAACTTTGAATGATGATATTTTCATAAAAAAGTTACCACTTTCGGTAAAGTTGTCGCCAAAAAAAGCTTGCGTTGGTAGACAATTCAGATGAATTTCAAATTTCAACTAGAGAGTGTATGAGAAAGAAAACTTCCATCTCTTGGCTTACATATAAAAGGTATCCTTATACTTGTGTCTCTTCCGTAGACAATTGCCTCTAACTACACCCTTAAGCTAATCAGTTCAATTTAACGTAGAATCAAAATATTCCATTACTCTTCCCCGATTCCATTGTCAATGTCTTCTTCGCAGTTAAATCCAGAAAAACAAATCGCTCGCCTCCGCTGAAAGAAAAGGAAAAACTCTCTCGCCATTCACAATCCAAGTAAATATTACGGAGATAACTTTATTTTATGGCTGTGTTGGATACCTCGTCCTGGATTATTACAACCCGCTGGTGTCTTTCTTTTGTGCCGAAGCGCAGCCACTCAACTGATGAAGAATTTTCACAACGCAGTGTGAGAGCTTCCATTTGTTTTGGCCGAGGGCGTTTTCAGAGATAAGCGAATCGGTGAAACCGCGAAAAATGACCGAATCCAGCTTCGGTTTTTGGAATTACACGTAATTAGTGTTGTCGAGTGCTGCTGCTGGATACCTTCTTTCAAAGAAAAGTCTCATTTTCCGTGGCATGTTTTGTAACTTCACATATTACATCATGAGTGTTTTGAGAACTTGCTGTTCCAGGACTGACTCTTGAATCAAGATTGACACTCTAGGCCAAATCGCACCAAGGCGAGAACAACTTTAATGGACCATCAGCAGTATCCGAATCAAATAATCTTCTCCTAATTGTAATCCAGTCGTCATTACGCCCAGATGCACATTATTAAACGCCACCATCGCTGAGAGACACGCCTAATTTATCTCAAGGTTCTTAATTGGGTTTTATCGTGTCTTTGATTTAACCTTTCAATTCAGAGTAGCATTACGCGTATTTTAATGGTTTTGTACCATCATGACGTTGTATGAGGGGTTACAGAGCCGGTAACGAACCGTTTTCTGAATTGCAGTGGATTTCAGTTGGAACGCTAGGCTGAAATGATTCGACTATCCTGAAAACCCGTTCAGCGCGTCCAGGATATGCCAGCGCGGCCGCGGCGGCGGGAAGACAGGTCCAGAAATGACTTCCCCTTTACTCCCTCAGCTACAGCCTCATAAAGCGATAAGGGATCATCTCAAAACTGCTTGATGCCCAGAGAGACGAAATTTTTTCGTCTGGGGGGGGGGGAGGGGGTCAGCACTTTCCTGACCAAAATTTCATCTTTTTTGAACTTCTGGCATCACATGTAAATTAGAAGAAAGAAACCAGAGAACTTCCAATATAAGAAGATTATCATGTTTTTTCATGTACCCTACTGGTCCTTTATAGAAACACCAAGTAATTCTGAAATAAAAGTGTTGATGCCAGACATATGACGTTTTTCGTCATTTAGAAGGGGAGGGGGTCCAGGGAGAGATGAAAACATTTCGTCTCTGTGGGCATCAAGCAATTTTGAGACGATCCCTAAATCGAGGAGTTCAAAATGACCTTCGGTCGAGCAGGTTTTTTCCATATTTCCCTGTGGACAAAAGTTAGCCATTGTGTCGGCGCATCTACCTGCGGCTCTCCTATGTCATGAAGGTATATCGGTCTTAAGTAAATCCAAGCCCGTTTTAAAAGCCATTGAAAAAGAACGTCGCAAGTATATTGAGCCGAGGCATTTCGAATGACCTTCAAAACTTAGTTCTTATATGAGACATCGAAATGTGTAATTGTTAGAGAGGACAATGGGAAGATACCCGTATGAAAAGGTTGCCTCACATCAGATGTTGTTGGGCACTTCCTGTCTGTGATAACTCTATCTCTTCCACTGCATGCTAGAGGCGGCCTTCAAAAAACCAACCTGACCACCCTATGTCATGTATATGTTACCAATAAACCTTCATTTCTTGACAAAGATTATTTCTTATGAGGAACTGCTATTCATTGGAACCTGCTTTGCCCCTGAGGTATACTGAGTTCGTTTCTTCGTGCGGTGTTTTCACCTTGGCGTCTCTTACCTGAATTTCCCGAGGAACTGAAACTTTCTTATTTCTGTCCATTTCAAGGTTAGATGGATGTCTTTGTCGCGTCCTGATCACGTCCATGCCAGTAGGTTCTGGCCTGTACGGATGAATAAATGGCGAGATAGAGTCGAAATCTCATATACGTATGGCTTCAATTTAAGGTACCATTGTGGTCTGTCTGTCTGTCCGTCTGTCGTCATCGTAACATCTACATGTACCTGTACGTATGTACGTCCGGTTCATGGCGTGCAGTTTCGTACACTGAAATGTACCCGCAGCAATTTTCCTATAAGACGTCGTTCGCTTTTCAGGGCATAACCAAATCGCGCCTTGTACTGGCAAAGAAACCGAAGCAAGGTGCTTTAACAAAGTGTGCAAAAGCCAATGAGCAATGAATAGATGAGGCTTTGTCCTAATGAAGCGGTCCGGTATATATAGCATAAGTTCCAAAGTGCGATTGTCTAAACGTCAATGCCCTTTTGAGGTTTACATCAGGGAGCATGGTGCAACCGGGTTAAACGTATTGTCTTCAATTGGAGGCAGAACCTCTCCTTTATTCTGGCCTCTTTCACAAACTGCTTCTGGCTAGGTCATAGGCTGCTACCATTTCCTCAGCGGAATAAACCGAGGGATTTGCTTTGGACGTATTATTGTCAAAATAAGGTTCTGAACGGATGTGAAGATCTTTCGGACCCCAGAGCGATGCCCAGAATCAGAAAATGACCAATATCGGTATTTCTATATTCATTTTTCCGCTGACACATAATGAAAGCTCAACTTGGGTTGTAACAGTGTCAATATCGTTTATGTTGTGTTTTGTATTTTCAGATCTGACCTATCGACACGTACAATAATGACTTCTTTAACCCATTTTCCCCTCTTCTGAATACAAGACTTATATACTTTATTTCAGTTTCCAAAGGTCAGTTCATCAACGTGAAGTCCGAACGCCTTCTGCAATGGTCAGGCCTGGAATCAAAGTCTGTCACGGTTGACGCTTTCATTGAGTGACAACAAAGATTGTATATTAGGTAAGTTAACCTAATATGTAATAATCAATTGGAACCTGTATTGTGAAATAGACGACAGACGGGAAGAACAAAGACATGTGGTCTGCATGCCATTGGTCGACGTCGGTTTGCTGAGCTGAAAATGTTGAGTGACATCTTAGATGCATTATAGCGAGCCTAAATTGAATCGTTCTAACTTTCCATTACACAACCTACATATTTCGACCTAATTCGTTCACTACAACAACTCATGTTTTATTTACGCAAACTGAAGAACCCATTCATACCAAATCGGACGCAATTAATACTGTCAAATTGTCTAGATCAAGTAGTTTTCATTCCACTTCATTTCGCTTAGCGCAATTAAGAATCGCAACTTTAGTAAATAGAATGGATTAAACGGGCTTATTAATAACAATAATGTTCAACGCTAACACGTACGTGTCTCCTCTGTCAAAATAATGGAAGATACTTCAAATATAAAATCTTGCTGTTTGTACGAAATGGATTCTAAGAGGAGCCACTTTCCCGTTAAAAGCCCGTCACTTTTTTCCGAGGAGAGTACATAGAACGCCAATCGATTGTGCACAGCACTCAAAATGTTCCTCTCAAATTGCCTGGAGTCAGTTTTGATGGACGGGGCCCTTTTATGACCATTTATGGATGAACAAATAGGAAGAGCTAAGTCAGAATTTAACTGAATTCAGCTCAAACAACTAATAACATACTTTTTGGGGCGTCTCGCCTTCGCCCAGGTTTGATGGAAAGAACTTATAGCTATGATACCTTATCACGACGTAACAACAATATGGCATCAAATTCGATTCCAACATGTCCAAGACAAGAGTATGCCTACCCTTTTTGTCTGGAAGCTTTACATCAGGGAGCACGGTACAGTACAGTTTTAACAAGTTTAAATTGAAGAATGAATCTGTGCCTGTCACTGCTGCATGTAAGCTCTCGTCATAATTATCCTTTCACATCATGAAAAGAGCGACGACACGTCCACCGCTGCCGCCATTGCCGTCAAACTTCCGGACAAACATGACGGATGCGGATTACCATGTTAGAACATCCTTTCTTGCCTTTCCGGGCCAAGATCTGCTGTGAGGATCGCGTAACACACACAGATGTCGTGAGAGGTGGCAATGTTTGTTTTGTTTTAAGGTAATCGCTTTCGTGGTATCGGATATCAAGAGCGACGTTGTAGCGTTGACTTCTTCGGCGAGTTAACATGAACCATTCTGATTCTCTCGAATCAGATCAGAAAACGTCCATCAAAATTCGAACAACTGTCACTGTTGGCTGATTTCACCAAGGGTGTTTAAGACTTAGACGCGTGTAACTTCACTAAATGCACGCACTTCCACCATGCATTTGACGAAGTTACA
>NMRB01002738.1:74532-91457 GCA_002633025.1 Notospermus geniculatus
AACTTTGACCTCTGTGACCTTGAAAAGTAGGTCAAATCAAAAACCCGTTATATATGTTATGTATCCTTATTAGCTACACCTATGATCAAAATTTGGAGATGATCTAGTCATTAGTTCAGGAGTTATTGCACTTTTTGTGTTTTTGGTTTCTGCCACCTGGTGGCCAAACTGAGAGTCGAATCGGACCGAAACTTGGTGTCGTGGGTCGTCTGACCTAGGGGTATATATGTACCAAGTTTCAGATCAATAGCTCCAGCGGTTACGAAACGTGCCCTGCTAACGGACCACGACGGACGACGGACGCTGCACCATCGTAATAGCTCACCCCAGTGAGCTAAAAAAGTAGTTCGCCTGGTTGAGAAAATTCTCCACTTTTTTTGACTGAGACTCTGGATCAGCAGACTTCCATCAAGGAGAAATGATTTCAACTGGTTGAACCCTCTCTTAACGTCATAATAAGTCACCCACTTGGTCCCAGTGCATCCCTTTCATCTGTTCTTTTGACATCAACTTCCATTCCACCCCAAAACTGAAACCCAATTTCGCTACGTCAGTGGAAGGAATCCTAGAGTTTCTAGGCTCAGTTAGAAACCGTTTCTCCAAGGTGTTTTGCGTGAGGCATAATAAGGGCTAAACAAAACGAGGTAGAAATTAGTGTCAATCAAAGCAGAAGTAAACAATCCAAGTTGAACCTTCGGCCTGGTTTTGGTCGCGGCTTCAGAAACGGTAGCCTCCCAAACTTCATTTGCCACAACATATCTAGCTCTGAAAATCGGAATCACCATAAAAAATGTCAAAAATGGAATGCACACACGTCAGCCTCTATACAGGCATAGATTCAAGTTACTTTGTCGATGATTCTATGCTGAAAGTTTTTTTAAAAGCTGCAAATAGTAAGACAATACAAATCCATCCCCCACGTCCCCCTGGATCCAGGCCTGAGTTGCAGTCTTTTTACCACAGAACACATCCTCTTCAGGCTATAGGATTCTTCACATGTCAAGCACAATGTTTTGTTACAACGGATTAACTTTAATTAGTTATTTGGGATGTCTTCACTGGCTGACTGCACGCTAGAAATAGCAAAGCTCACACAGACATCTACGTCACTGACTGAAGGCGTGGATCTGTATGCTGACTACGGGACATTGCAACTGCTTGTGGACAACTTAGGAAAAGGTTTACCATGAAATAAATTTGCCAGTTCTGAGCGAACTTCATCTAGGCTAGCCTGGCATGGATCCACGGGCTCGCCTAGAAAGTTAAGACAGAACTTGTATATGTTCCATCATCACAGCAAAACTCAATAATACCACGCAACTTAACGCCATAATGCATACACTGTGCTATTCGTCAGAGAACTCTGTTGTATATGTTCAATGTAATCAAGAAAATTACACCCATGATGAACTGATGAAAGGGTAACCCAGGAAATAACACCTGTAGTTTACATATCAAGAACAGGAGGGCATGTACATGGAAAGAACTCAAACTGTAATGTGTATAAGCTCTGGCCTGCTTTGCAGTTGAGTGACACCTAAAATGGTCAATGCGTGTTGAAAAATAATGAAGAAAATCATTCTCAAAACAGCAGAAAACTGAGAATGAAGCATAGAATGTGTTACCCAACTCCCCTTCCCAATATTTTATAATACAAAACCCACCTTTGTTGTCTGCCTGTTGTTGCTGCTGCTGAATTAGATCTTCTTCCTTGTAGAAGCTTGTCGACCAACCTCTTTCTGGTGAGGTCAGCTGTACGTTGGTCACTTTGACTGGTATCTGTGTCTTGTATTGGCCAATACCGGGTAGAGTTGTCTCAATGGTGGTGGTGATTTGAGGAACCTAAAATACCAATACAAATTGAAGTTCAGTTCCGCAGAATCTAACGGTTTAGGAAAGCTCAAATCAGTGAAATGACCCGGCGAACCATCCTCCCACAGCAGGGGTTTTTACCTCGCTCCTCTTCATCCGCTCACACAAACCCCTGCCGACATTCGCCGGAATCCGTGGAGTAGCAAAGCCGTTCCAGCAAATGTTCATCCCCACCATCTCATCCCAACTAGGCCGGAGATTGATACACATGAACTACGCAGTTGAACAAAGCTCACCAAGCAGGTCAACATGAAACATATGCGAGCGACGTATCTGTTTCAATGACGTGGCCTGAGAATCATTACATTCTCTGCGATGAAAGTAGAATAGGCTGAACTCAACTTAGCTTGAATCCCGCGGTGCAGGTGTCCAGACGTGGGAATACCCATGTCAGCGCTGCTTGGCTGCGAATATTACAAGGATCATTATACATGTGTACGTGTAACTCATCTCTAGTTAGGGTGAGGTGGGGCACTTGAGGTACTTGAGGACTGTCTTGTGCGTGACACTACGATACAATCTACGTGTAATGCATGTCATCTTAAGGTGACACAGAATGGCGTTCGCTGATTGGGCGCATTTTCTCGTGCGCCAAGTACCCCAGCAAATCAGGCGGATGTCCTCAGGGGTTTGTCTGCGGTGACGAAGGGAGCGAGCAGTAAGAACGCCTGATATTCTCAGGATGCGGCGAACTGACACGTACATATGAGTCTTAAGGGTAAATACCCCATTAAACCATAATCTATATCCTCAGGGAAATTGCAGACGCATTTTCAATTTCATATCCTACCTGTTGTTCCATGAAGTAGAGCTCAGCTTTAGCCCGCTCCTCCTCACTGACTGGGATGCCATCGATCACCAATAATGTAGGCATCCTGTAGACCAGCATCGGACGATGGAGCAGGCGACGGGCAACCTGGAAGACAAAGGGCGGTCATTTGGAACCATGCTGCAGGACCATGTCAATGCCAGAAAGCGGTATCCCCACCAGTGAACAGAGGGAGCTGACCAATGAACGAATAGCTTGACTCTACTCTAGACAGTATGGAACAGGGAAGTAAGCCCTTGACGATAGGGACTTTTGGCAAGGCTCTGTATCGCCGATCCGTGTCACATGTGATGTATCGAGCTAATGCATTTTCTATCAAAATCATGCGTCATACGTGATACGGATTGACGATACGGAGCCTTGCCAGAAGTCCCTAATGACACTCACTGCATTGCTGACCACAGACAACTCAATCAAGTTGGGAAGGACCTCTAATTTCTCCAGTTCATTGATGTCTTGTATCCTGTTCATCCCCAGATAGAACCTCTGCAGATTCTCCAGCGGGTGTAGGTATGATAATTCCTTAATCCTGTTGTCTTCAATGTGGAGTTCCTGTAGGTTCCACTGGTTCAGGAACGACAACTCGGAGATGGCTTTGATCTTGTTTCTATCCAGCACCAATTCTCTAAGATCCTGTAGTGACTCCAGGCCTTCAATCCTCGAGATTTCATTGCCTGAAAGAAACAAGTAGGTTACAGTAGGAATGAGGCAAGGGGAGGCCAAATTTCGTATGTGCTTTTGTTAGGATAATTTTGAATCTCATTCCTGTCATCAATCAAACTGTCGAGCACTTTACCAATGATTTTGCCCACAATTTCTGGATAATTCAAGCATAAACCGGATGCTACTTCGAAAATAATGAGGAGAAATAGGAAGGCAAACAAAAAATTGCCGTTTCAGAGTCAAGAGCTGTCTTTCTAATCACATCCATACCTTGCAAGAAAAGAGCCTTCAATGATGTCAGCCTGTTGAGCTGCAGAGAAGCCATATCTTTGATACCATTGTACCTGTGTAGAAGATGAAACAGATCAAATCAAGTTGCCATGACTGGAATTTAATGCTCTGAAACATCTGGGCCACACTTTTACAGGGGCACCCTGTAGACTTTCATAGGATTGCAATCATTAAGACATTCAATCAAGCTCACCCTAAATGCAGGACTTCCAGATTTTCCAAGACAGGCGTATACGACTCTGGATTGTAAAGATCACTTGCAACTGTCTGTGGCTGTCCCTGACCTGGTCCTCGTGGTTTACTGGCCTTCGATTTCGGTAGTATGCATTCAACGTGGTTGTAGTTCAGGCAGAGTACACGGAGGTTGACCAAGTGGATGAGGCCGCTGAATGATGTCAGGTTATTGTGTTCCAGGTTCACACTGAAAGATATGAACCAGTTATAAATAACTCAACAGGACTAACAGATGACGTCTAGATGACTTGAGACACAGAAGGTGTTCCTCCACATAATATTTTGAGATAATATTTTTTTATCTCATGCCAGCTCGCTCTAATCTCAATGGGCAATTTACCACTGTTGGTTTCCTTGTGGCTAATATGCCTTGACTACTGACACAAACGACGGCCCATCGCTTTCTACAACTAGGTATCCCATAGAGAGCCAACTTGCTTGAGAAAACTCTTATGAGTACACGTAGGAGCGCAATGAATGGTAGAGGTAAGTTTGACCTCTCTCACCTTCTCAGGTTAATGAATTGATCCGCTGTGCTCAAGTCGACTGTCCTTATACTGCAGTTGGGCAGATCAAGCTCTCGCACTTCACTGAAGTTCGCATGGCCATGACGTTCGGCCACAAAATCTGCGGTCAGTCGTCCGCCGAACGTTTCTCTTGCCGTGTTTGCTTCAGAAGACTCCTGATGAGAAAAAATCATAATATTTACCACCAACATGTTTACACTTCATCAGGAAATGAACTACAAATGTACTAACTCACTGATGAAAATTCAGGCAAATCGTCGTTGAAGGGATTTCATGCCAAAACCGGCAACTATTCCAAGGACCTTTACGCTAAGCACAGATCGTGAGCTACTCACCACAGCCTGTCCATCCAGGGCCTTTAAACTTCTCAGATGATACACGATGAACAGTCTGTAGTTCTCAGAGTCCTTCGCCACAGGATTGCCCGCCATATCCAAAATCACAAAGTTCGGCAGGCTCTGCAAAGACGCAGATAACAAAATCAGGAAGTGAGTTCTGCCACCATGTAATAAAGCCAGGTCATGAAACGTTTTGGCTCGCATTGTGAGATTTTACCTCCCTTAAAACTCAACAACTGCAGGAAGAATTAGGTGGTATTCTGTACTGACATCTTTTTTATGACCCTGGAATTCAGACTGATGCACTAAGTTGAGTTTCCCACAACTGCTTCTTCTCCTTACCTTCAGATAGAACACCTCCCTGATGTTGGTAATCTGATTGTTTCCGATGTACAACTCCAATAGAGACTGCACCCTCTGTAGACCAAGCAGCGACACAATCTTGTTATTCTCCAACGAAAGATAATGTAAGTGTGTCAGTTTCTCAAACGCTGATGTTTCAAGACTTGAGATGTAATTATGGCTGAGGTTAAGTCGACGTAACTTGGTTAATTTGCCAATGTTATCGAGTTTTGTGATACAGTTGTTCTCGAGCGAGAGTTCCTCAAGATTGCCACAAGCGTCCAGTCCCTCAATCTTTGTGATGTCATTGTCGTTGAACGAAGCCCAGCGAAGATTCTCTAACTTGTCCAGATTTGACAGTTTGCTGATGTGCTGGCTGTCGAGATTCAGGGTTGTGACCTGAAGAGAGAGATGCAGATATTTTCATCACCACCATCACAAAATCACAGTCAGTCATGGGCGTCAGATTGGTGCAATGCAAACAAATCCATAATTGTCTACCAACCTTGGCATACCACTGGTCATCCTGTTCCCCAACTCTGTCTGGTTTCAGCCGACTTGACTGAATGAGTGCGTGGGCGTACGACCCAAGACTTAGGGTCCTCGGCCTCGTCAAGTCCGTCCTTGAGTGAGCTAGCAATGAGACCTGAGATATTCTTGATCCAGCCGCCATACGTAGGGCCGCGGTCGCTTCAATCTCTGTGACAGCAGCACCATTCAGCTTGGTTAGTGACTTCAGCCGTCCAATGGCACGTAAACGCAGACCATCAGGCTGGAAGAATAAAGTCAGGGAGTCAGAAAGATGGATGTGTTCATATTATTCTATGGAAGACTTCAACGAGGTGCACTTCCAGAGCAGCAGAACTTCTCAATGTTATGAATGGAATGACAACTGAAATACACTGTATAATCCAGTGCTATATACCGGTATTCAAAGAGCACTGACTTCCAGGGTACACAAACCCAATATCTACAATCTGTGCAGCAGAGAGCAAGAAATACCCGATGCACATCATGATTCAGGACGGAGTACCATAACATACAATATCAAGTTAGATCTGGCTATCTTTGGGGTAGATTCCAACAGTTACTGTCACCATAACAAAGGAGAGATTAAACTTTCTGTTTATAGATTGGGGGAGCCCACGTGCACAACGTCCCTCCAGCCACCATGCTTTGTAAATCAGTGTCACATAAGGTGCATAAATTGGCCAAGTTCATAGGGTTAATTGGCTGGGAATGTACATAGAAAGGATAACACTTATACACATGAACAAACTTGCCCCAAAGTCAGTTTTATTGACATTAGTATGCACTCTCGATAGTTTTCAAACAGCACTGACTTCAAGTGCAAGTTGAGCCTCACTTTCAAGTCTATAATGACCAATCAACAGGTGAAGTAATAAAGTTGATCATCACACTCGAAGTAAATATCAATCTATGCAATGTATGAAAGGCAAGTTTGTGCAGGCTTGGATAATGAAAATAAAGATGTTAGCCTGCAAATTTTTGCCTGTTGCTGGAGTTTTTCAGTAAAATGTCACTGGTCTATCACATTACATCTCTCAGAACAAGTTCCAGAACTGGCCGGTCTACATGTCAGGGAACAAGCAACGGAAATTGAGAAAACTGGTCGAGCTGGTACTTATTCTGAGAGGTGTATCAGTGGTTTTCAAGCAGTATGACACGTGAAATAACCCGCCAGCAAAAATCTCCAGGGGTCAGAGTGGATGACAGAAGTGCATAGTTTTCCTGAAGTGACAAACTCATCGGTACATGGCTGGTTTGACATCATGGGGTCAGTTACAACATGTTGATATAGCGACTAGTCTATCATTTTGATTATTTTAAAGAGGAATTAGTTGAAAACTTATTATGTATGACACACAGGTGCAGTTTACCTGACGATATCCATTAAGGCAAAATAACTGTGAAAGTTGAAGAGGAAACACGGTGATTTTTGACATGTACTGTTGCGTGAGAATATCGTTGGGGGTTGGGGAGGCGAGGGGAGAGCTCAAACTTAAGGCCAGTTTCCATGACAACATACGGCAGATTCCTATCAATCGTTTAGTGTTTCAAGGTGCACAAAGACCGAGAGAGTGGAATTCAAAGAATAACTGGAACCTCAACTTCTCCGAGTCGTTTCTACTATTCCTGTGGTAAGTATTAAACCGTCTCTGCAGTGGCAAGATATTCATAGCAACATAGAAGGACAAACAATGTGAGACAGCCAAATTTATGGGTGTGAGATCGGAGATTGATGTCATTCACTCTTGGAGACAGCACAAACCAAAAATAGAGATCAACTTCCCAACCTACCTTCTGCCAGTTATTATGCCTGAGATCAACATTCAGTAGACCCGGAGCATGTTTCCTCAATATTGAGATATCATCCCTTGTGTTCTGTAGCTGGTTCCAGCTCAGGTCTAAATACTTCAGCTTCGTCATGCCCTGTAAAAAAGCAGGTTTATCAGTCAGTGTTCATTGTGAGATTGATGGGTCAGAAAGCAGGTGTTTTGACTTCTCTGAACAGGCTACACTGGGAGCTGTGTGCAGTAAAAGAGGTTGATTGGAAAACTCGCCTTGAAACCTTCCAGGGTACCGATTCTGTTGAAGCTTGCATCAACATGTTCTAATGGCTGAAACAAAGAAAGGACAATTAGTTGGTTAGCTGATACATATCATAACAATGACAGAACAACAATACAAAAAATGCCACAAAACGCCTTGACATTGGGGAAATCGAACCAGAAAGAGATCTTAGGGTAATGAACACAGAATCCATATTGTATGTTAGGCTTTAGTAGATGACAACATTTACTAACCAATCCTGCAATATCATCCAGTCGCACCAGCTCATTGAAGCTAACTATAAGCTTCTTGAGTGCCGGCATTGAAGACAGATATTTCAGTCTGTTTAAGCCGTTTCCGTGGAGATTCAAAGTGGTCACGTTTGTCAAACTAGTCGCTTTTGTCAATTTGAGTAACAGTTCTTCAGTCAGCTGTATCACCCTGAAAGAGTAATGGACATTATGAGGACCCATGGTTCATGAACAAGGATCTCGACTGATGAATATGGAAAGATGTCAGGCAATTCAAGCCAGGAGCATCAGTAATTTCAAGGAAAGATTTAGGAAATCAGATGTCGAAAGTATACCTCGGCCGTGGTTTAATCTTTGGTTCCATATCCAGCACGTCAGCATCATCACGTCCGTCATCTATACTCTCTAAACCTCTCGTGTCATTCACGGATGAGATCGTTGTTGTCATTTGGAAGAAGACATTCCGAGGCTTCAACTGCAGAAAGAATACATGCAGGTGGGTTCAGTTAATGGTTGGACTGATGACTCAGTTTGGGCTGTCAGAGTGGTGCAATGGAAGCATCACCTGAGGTTCCGGGCTTCCCAGTAGGGCTCATTCTTCATGTGATAAAGAGGGTGACTCCCTTTGACAGTGTAGGTTTTTGTGAGCCTTTTCTTTTCAGATCATATGACATTTAATTTGGCACTTGTCACCAACACTACAACACCAATCTGGCAAAAATCCCCAAATACATCAACTCACCCTGGATATGTACTCAAATTCCACCACATATTCCGGCATGACTAAGTCACGATCGAACATGAACCATTCACACTGGCGGTTAATGCACTCGCACTGCGGCTGAGGAGGGCCTGGGGGAAGCGGCACGAGGTCGAGATAATTCATGGATGAACGATTGGAAGATCGCACTTTACAGTTGTCGTGTTTCTTTGGTCTGAACACTGAGTCAGTTTGGGGGTAAAATGCTTTGTTGATTCTGAAATGACATCAAGAAACTGCGTGTACAAATCTGGCCTTGGCAATGAATGGGCTTAAGAACCCCCAATATAACTTGGTGCCCCACATGTCACAGAAAAATAGTCTAATATAGAATCAACATACACGTATTGGGTATTATAATGATGAACTGAATTACTCAAGAAACAAATACAACTCACTGTTTTAAGTCCAAAGACGGCTGACTTCTGCCAATGTAGACCTTTGATATGATGAGCTGTCCTAATCTATAAGGAGTATTGTCTGAGTAGGGCTTGCCTCGACTTTGTTTTGACTTGTAATCCATACGGAACTTGTCCGCCATATACAAGCTATTTGTGAGGGGGATAGCACCGTCTTTGCCAAGTTGCTGGAAAAAATGATGGGGAAATGAGTCATCACGTCAATCAGAGAGTGAAGTAAAACTTGGTGACATCAAGCAGTACCAACATCACTTATCATAAGTGCTGTTGGTTACTGCTTGATGTCACAAATTTTTACTTCACTCTCTATGATATTCTAAGAAACAATTGCGAAGACCATCCAGGGTCATGCCACAAGAAATGTGTTACAGAACAACAAATCAAGAGATCATCCCACCAGATATGTTTCCGAATCGAGGAATCCTTCCTCCAGAACTCTAGCAGGCTCCGTCTGACCCCCAGGCACTTCAGGATCCCAAACCCAGAAGAGATATTCCAGAAGTTTCTTGTGCTGGGTATTTCTGTGGAGGAAACATGGACATTGAATCAAAACAATAGACGTACATGTATTTGGAAAACGACATTGGAAGACAGACAGGAAGAAGGAATCCTAATAGACTCCCTTTGAAAATAAGAAAATCATACTTTTGTGGATTATAAATGTCGTCATCTTCTGATAGCTTGGCAAGTTTCTCATCGAATCTCATCCTGAGTATGCGGTTGTGGACCAGTGTTATGCGATGGATTTTGATGCCGGTGACCCCCTGGTCCTTGTAGTCCGAGGCACAGAACCGGGACAAGATCAAGTCATGGCAGGATGTAAACCTGAAGTGAAAGATCAGAGTGCATTCTGCATCACTGTAGCTTGCGGACAAAGTTTCAACACACAAGAAGACTGTCTGAAAATTTGCTTATTCTGTATGCATCAGACTTGAAGATGGATCCTCCAATTGTTAGCCGGCCTGGGGGAGAAGGGACGGGGGCAATAGATGCTATTCTTGCCAGTGTGCCATACTGATAGTCCAGTGAACACTACACTCACCATACATCAGAAAGAGCACCATCCTCGAACCGTAGGTTTCCTCCTGTCTCAAGTTCACACAACAGTCTGTGTATTGTCAAGTCTGTCATCTGTTTTAATCTGTTTTCACTCTCTCTTTGGAAGTGCTCCACCCTAGAACAACAATATCGCAGCTTTAAATATGACTTCATGAAATAGAACTGTGAACTTACTTCATCAGCTTACTTTTTCAAACCTCCATCTTCAAGATTCCACACAGAATGCACACGGAGTAGGCCTCCAGCTCATCTAGAGCCTTCAGGGCTCACGATATGTGCAACCATCCACACACAACGGAGCTCAACCGAGCAAGAACACTCGTCACAACACACTTACTCGTGAACCTGTTTCTCCAACTGTTTCATCCGTTCTCTGACAGAATTCAACTTCTTTTTTAGCGCAGTGAGGGCTTCTTGGTCTTCCTCAGCCTGGTAAAAATAGAAAAGTGCTGCAGACCATCTATCTCAACTCAAAACATGCCCACAAGATACCCTACGCTACCAACTCACCTACAGTATCAGGACAACCCCATCCCAGCCCGACAATTCCCAGGACAAAGAGGAAGTGTCCTGGAGGACTTGCTCTAGATTCCTCACCTGCATCACCCTTACATCACGATCACACTCAGTGTCACTTTCATGAGTACTTGCTGCACTCCCTTCATCAGACTTCAGCTCCTGAATTTCTCTCGTAATCTGAAATCAAGGTACATGTAGTGAAAGGGCTGCAGAGTCACATGCATCTTCAAACACGGAGTTCTGGATGACAACATCTTGTACCCTGTGGGAGGAAACCAGATCCCAAGTACTGTCCAGAAGAATCNGCATGTACAGTACACCGTGACGTTCATCATACCTCTTTCAGAGCACAGTGTAACCGTCTGAGACGATCTCTAGGAGATCTCAGCAACTGATTGCTAGCATCTTCGAGCTTCACCAACATATCTGAGAGCTGTCGTGAGATGGTTTTCACCCGCATGTTGTAGTACATCTTCTTCTTGACAACTGTTGTCTAAAGACAGGAAGAATTCTTTAACACAGCAAGAGGAAAGGTGTTGCTGTCATAGTCTTGATCACATTTGAAGACAAGCACCAAGTTCTTGCCGGGGAAACTTGCAGAGAACCCAATAGTTTAACAGTAACTCTCTCTGCTTTGCAAGACAATGTATTCTGACCACACTTTGAATAAGGAGTGGACACTTACTTCAGCTAACTCACGGAGGTTCTTGTTCGAAACATCCAAACAATCCAACCTGAGTAGATTTGGAAGGTGATAGAGAACGTGTGTGGAGTAGTTGCACAAGAGACAAACTGGGTTGGGTGCATAGAGGGGATCCTTCAAACTTAGATTGTTCAATTGGGGAAGACGCATCAAGTTGGTCAGATCCTGAAAGAGTCAGACACACAGAGTTGAAGCACATAATTGCAATCATGGGGGTCTCTTATTACAAATATGGACATGACAAATTCATCCTACCTTGAACGAATACAATTTATTCCCCGAGAGATTCAATTTCTGCAGACAGATGTGACCATCTAAGGAATGACCTGCAAGATGAGAAATAAAGCATCAGGGCAAAATTAACTGAAGCCAAAATGAAACTGGACCAGATATGGTTTCACTCAGTCTCTTCCTTCCCTTTCCACATACCGGTACTATGAAATGATTAAAGAAACAGAAAAATATGTAGGGCCTACCTATTTTTTCAATTTGGTTACCGGCCAAGTTCAGCTCCTTCAACTTTCGTATGTGGCTGATATTCTGAAGAACAAGGGAAGTAAATTGGGTTATGGTACCTGCATTTGGTTGGCAAAGATCTCAACTAACTCATGATTTGCGACTTTTCAAGGTGAGGGCATGAGTAGGCCTAACTCAACTATAATAAGAGTGACGGTCCATTCTTCATGTTCTTAGATAGATTGTCAATTACTAGCGCTAAGAATCCAGTCTTGGCTTTCATTATTATACATCTAAGACCTCTCCCCCCTGGAGAAAACAGCTTTTCTCAGTTACTGACATTGAAAACTCACCTCAATTCTTTGAATCTCATTGCCATTTAACCATAACACCTCAAGCTCTGTAAGACTTTCAAGGCCTTTGATTTTCCGAATCTGGTTTGAATATAGGTAGAGTTTCTGTAGAGATTTCAATTCCTCTAGACCTTGGATTTCCTGGAAAGGGACAAGATGAGATTCTAATTCCCTCCCAAAGACAAGGGTGCCAAAAATTCGGTTGGGGATCGATTCTATTGTTCTGTCCGAGTACCAATGGAGCGTATCAAAATGGTTAGTGATAAAACCCGGAATGAAACGAAACGAAATGAAATCATCGAAATGGGACTCGCAGGGAAATTGGGAATTAACGTACGCCGAGTTGAATTGACGTTTTTTTCAACATACCACACAAAATCAAATTGATGAGTACATTTACACCTTTTATCATCAAAATTTTGATCTGCCTTTTGTTTTTCTGATCCCTGAAATTAAAAAGGAGGTAAGGACCAAGACGTGACACATCACGACATCACCAACATCACTGCACTGCTGCTGAATCAACATGATCAATGCCGTCACTCATCAAGCTGTCAGTGACGAGTAGGCCTACTATGACATGAGGGGTTCTTAGCGCTCGCTCCCTTTGTCACCACGCCCGGGGTGTGGTGATGAAGGGAGCGAGCAAGGTCAAGTATCCTGACATAGGCCTAAATAAAGGACCCCTCATCATATAATTATAGATGTCAGGTGAGTGTGTCATCACTCAGTTTCAAGGCAGGGGAAAAAACCTTTATCAATTCAAAATTCCAGACTAGGAGGTAGGCCTAGGCCTATGGGCAGATGGGTGATTATTGACGACTGGTGATCAACAGATCACTTTCGCGAGGGAGGAGGAGCCACAACGGTTAGTGATAAAACCCGGAATGAAACGAAACGAAATGAAATCATCGAAATGATCGAAATGGGACTCGCAGGGAAATTGGGAATTAACGTACGCCGAGTTGAATTGACGTTTTTTTCAACATACCACACAAAATCAAATTGATTTTTAAGAATCAGAATGCCAAAGAAAATGCCAAATACATGAAATAGATTTCATCAAACTCCATTACTAGATCCATCTAGTGGAGGATCGTGGTACCAATGTACTAAATTGCCGAATGAGACCAATTAAGCCAAACCACTAAAACACAACTGGACCGTATGCAGTCTATACGTGTTCCTCGTTAGTAAATACGCAGAGCATACACATGTATTTCGATGGTTATTTCGATGCATAGTGTTATGTCAGGGAGCTCTATATTTAGCGTAGGATGATTATAGATAATTGGGCAATGCTGCCAGCCCACGTCATGTACGAAATTCCCTTCGGTGCTCCTCAAGTTGCCGCCAGTTTCTTCTGTGTTTTCTTCACTCATTCGGTTGGTGCATAAACCAAGCGTCAATGTCGGAGCAGATTCTATGTGAACCACCTAAATATCGATATTACAATAAGACTTGCCAAAACGAATATAAATTCTTGCAGATCATGCCCATTTCGATCATTTCGATGATTTCATTTCGTTTCGTTTCATTCCGGGTTTTATCACTAACCGTATCAAAATAACTTCACTCCATTTCATTCATCCCTGTTGATCTTCTAACTGCCACAGCCCATGTGACTTTCAAAATAAGTCATATTTATTACGAATTTTTGGCCATCAGGGCCTTTATCAGGCACTTTCACAATATGACTTATATCGAAATTGGATGGATTCAGTGTCATTTTTGGTGCCTTAGACATCTTCAACAGCATGTGAAATTGTTATACAGTCATTGCAATAAAAGGCCATACATGTACATCAGCAATGATATGAAAAAATGACCGCAATGCACTGTTGCACAAGCATATCAAACTCGAGGCAATTTCATCGTACGTCATACAATCCTCTTATATGATATGTCTACCTAAGAGCCCAATGAATACAATGCATGAGAATAGATCTATAACAGACAGGTACACTAATCTGACATGGTTGAACAATGATCACAATTGGCAACAGAAATTATACGCTATGCAATGCAATGCTCAATTGATTGCCTGCAGATATGGACAAACTTTTTTCACTTTAATCCAATAATGTGCTTTGAATACATGATTATTAGCATCTTAAAACCTCTTGATATGGCTTTGGAACAAATTGATATCATGATTCCTGGTGTAGGACCCCCCCCCCCCCANCCCCCCCCCCCCATACTGCAGTCCCTGCTACAGATGTCAAAGTGTTTGAGAGGTCAACCTCTGTGCCATTGCGGGTTGCCTCACTAGGCCTACTCTTGAACTAGGCCCTAGGCCTTGGTGTGGCGGAAGCAGTAAAGCAACACTTGGTAGTATTCCATACAATAATAGGACTCACCCTGATGCAGCACTCAGATACCCAGAGCTCTTTCAGCTTTGAACAGAAAGATAATTCCTCTATTTTGTCAATCTGTTGCCCCATAAGAACGAGCTTCTCCAAATTAGGAAAGAAATGCATGCCTATCATTTTGGGAAAACCAGAAAAGAACATCTCCAAAACTTTGGTATTTTCTCCCTCCTGCTCCAGCTTGCCAAAACTGAGGCCATTCACAGTACACTGAAATGAAAGATCAAAGAAATAGTCCACGTCCTTATGTCGTTCTGCGGAAACATCGTGTTAGAGCAAATCTGAACCCGGGTTTAGGACCCTTATGAACCCGGCTCTAAGAAACGTCATGTTGCCAAAAAATCTTTTGCCGATTATAGCCGCTAGGGGGCACTTTCTGGGGGAAGGGCAAAAAAGGGCAATTTTTCAATTTTCATTGCAATTGCATCTATTTACCATTCTTATTCATTTTCCATCCTCAGGACATAAAATTCATGAGGATTTATTGTGCAATATTAGAACGACATGAATTTATTTAATAGAAAAGCCATTACATTTACATACTTTAAATGCGTTTTTCTCAGTTATTTGTTTTTTCAACAAATACACTTCGCAATACATATTTTAAAATAACCCTGCTGGTATTAGAGCAAATCTGGACCCAGGTTTAGGACCCTTGGCTACCCAGGTTTTGGAAAAGTCATGTTGCCAAAAAATGTTTTGCAGGCAACAACCGCTAGGGCGTTTTGAATTTTGGGAACTGACTTTTTCATTGGACGCCGATGGACGCAACAACTGAGCTTTGTACAGGAGAATGGGAGTACGACGCACAGCTAACTTTTGAACGGTTGGATTTACACCCCATAAATGTATTACCAACAGATAGAAATATGGTGCTTCGGAATCAGATAGGCATATTCTTAATTGTTTTCAGTTGTTATGTAATAAGAGACGACTTTTTTACATAAATTAACACAAAAATGAGTCAAATGCCGTCAAAATACATAAAACGTCATTTCCAATTACGTCGCTGCTTCAAAACTCCAAAGAATAGGCTTATTTTATTCCCAGGTACTATGTTTCTATCTGTTGGTAATACATTTATGGGGTGTAAATCCAACCGTTCAAAAGTTAGCTGTACATCGGCCCCATTCCCCTGTACAAAGCTCAGTCGTTGCGTCAACTGACGTCCAATGATAAAGCCAGTTCCCAAAATTCAAAACGCCCTAGCGGTTGTTGCGGGCAAAAGATTTTTTGGCAACATGACTTTTCTGAAAGCTGGGTCGCCAAGGGTCCTAAACCTGGGTTCAGATTTGCTCTAACACGATATTTCCGCAGAACGACATAAGGACGTGGACTAAAAAGCTAATAGAGTCCAGGCGAAATTTTCTTCTGTCAGGACCGGCCATGAATACTTCACTTTCAGCCTCACTTGGTCTCGGCCAAGACAGTAGGGCCTAAGTGTTGGAAGTTCTGAGATGTATTTCCACCCAAATGTGGAAAATTGTCTGTTATTTACAAAAGATCCGTCTGTGTGGTCTACTCAATTAGGCCTACAACAAGATTAAGATTCTTTGCTAAAACAGCTGCCTGTTTTGAAGAAATGAATGGTTTAGAACTTGAAATAAAATAGGCCTATAGGCCTGGGCCTACCTAGGGCCTAGGCCTAGGCCTACACACAAAAGAGAACACCAATTAGGCCTAGGCCTAGGCCTAGCCTAATCGTCACCTAGGAAACTTACGAGTTCCTTTATAATTTCATCTTCTTCCTCCTTTGTGAACTTCTTCTTCACTGGACTAGACATGGTTTGTGTCTATAGAGGGGCCTACACACATTCAAAAGAGGCCCATTTCCATGACATGATGCATGACGTGCATGAGATGAAGTTTCAGATCAGTCAGACATGTCAGATTTTCTGCAATGAGTGATCATTCCCCCGCAAGGCATTGGTAATCCTACATCCACTGGTATGTAACTTCGTAGTATGCGGGATGCCCCTAGCTATGTCGTTGCCGTGCGCGAGACTGAAGTGAAAATGCTGCGCGCTGGGTCCACTCCAGGAGGACTGGCCGTTTTAGTACGAAATAAGATATCGACACCAGTCAATTCGATTTCGTACACATCTCAATCTTGAAATAAATGTATGGAAATAAAGCTGGCATCGAAATTGAACCTACTAATAACACTGACACTTGACTCCAACCCGAAACAACTGCACGAAAACGAATCTACAGAATTACATCCGCCATGCTGGAAGCTAGCCCGGCATTCATGATTGGCTGAAACAGGTCACGTGGTTATAATCGTATCCTAGGTAACACAGCAAAGATGTTGGCGGGAAGTTTAAAAGCGGATTCGGAGCGTGACGACAGTCCGAAACGTACGT
>NMRB01002739.1:16181-32002 GCA_002633025.1 Notospermus geniculatus
TTAAAGTGGTCCTAAACCGCCAAGCAAAAGTTGGCACCCGATCATTTTCACCGCCCACGAAAATGGAACTTCCGATTTCCGCTCCTGGCTTCTGAGCATGCGCAGTACGCTACCTTCGCTGAGTTTGTCAACGCTGAGATGGTCGTGCAAACCGCAGCAGACAGGATGCCGAAGCGAGAAGTGAAAGAAGGGAAAGGGCGGCCTAAAAAGGTAGCAAATGCCGACCAGCGGCTGTGGACTGTCCAGAAACATTATCGAAGTGGCTCATAATAAAGAAAGAACTCAGTTTTAAGACGATGAGGAGGTTGTTTGTGTGTATGGCATCATTAACATAATGCCGGACTGCGGAACTCGCCGCCGTGCCGGTGTAACGTCAGTGAATTCTGTGGTTTCTTTTGAGAAAAGACCAACTTGCCTGGCATAGGCTACATGCATGTACCGGCCGACACCGTCATCAATGGTATCACTCGTGTCGGATTGAACACTCTTAGGCGTCAATATATCCGCTAAAACTCCCCCGAATCGAGGAGAAATCTCGACTCGGTGAACTGGTTGCATCCATGTTGCTTTGACAATCAGCTGTCACACAGCTGTCAATTATCAGAACTTGCCCAATCAGTGATCGCGTAGTAAATTCCATAGTAATCACGTGACGTGATGATTGACAGGCGTTCATTCATCCTGGCGTAGCGCGGGAAAATGAAAACGAGGCTGTCTCGCTCGCCCCGGCGGTTTAGGACCACTTTAACAGGCCAAAATTCGGCCAAAATAGGCGGTCATGTGGGTTGTTGATAAACAATATGGCTGCCTTGGACTTGTGTCCAAGGTGAAATGCGCCGCCCAGTGGACAGATAAGCAGTTCGCCTCAGGTCGTTCCGAATGGTTCAGAATAGGAGCTCTCAGTCAGTTGACCAATAGGTGTCACTACGGCCTGATTCAATGCCTAGCGGACCCATTCATGGTTGACTGAACACCAATCAGGAGAATTTTCTAATGTATTGGTCCGCTAGAACGTTGCTGCCATCTTTTGGCGATAAGCGCGACTGACTGCTCCTATTGGCTTGTAATGAAGCAACTAGTTTACCACAAGAAGAACAGAAAGAATCGAAAAATGCCTCAGATCATTATTTCATATCGTAAGATTTAAGAGATAAAATAAATACATTAGAGCAACATTTAGTAAAAAAAGATGCATGAGAACACCTACATTAACCCCTTCCAGTCATTCCACAGCCATGAAGTATTCTACAAGAAGTTTGTATAAGCAAAGTGCCAATTGGTACTGGTTACCATGGTTACCAATCCCCTCTCGTTGGGAAAGTGGTTAAAAGCATGATTCCAACAGTTGTCCAACTACCCCTATACTGAAAACAAAGACACAAGTGCAGAAATCTGTTTGCAACATTTATGAATTACAGAGAAAAAAGCTACCTAAGAATCCAAAACAGACATTTTGAACACATCTGGAAGTTGTAAGACGTTTTCCTCTGACAGAGTGTCCCAGATGACACCGTAAACTACACCCCCAATGTGCTGATCTCCAATTGTAATCAAGGTTCACATCCAAGTACATGTTATCTGGGACACCATGTACACTCCTGTCAATAAGTTTATAGACAGCGGGTGTTTACATTTTCTCAAAGACTGATTGGTGAAAAGCTACCAAATTTGCACCACTTATAGGGAATCTTGTTCGTATCAAATATCCAAAGAAGAAAGCACAAACATTGACACACAAGGTGGTAAATATCAATTAGTCAACTTCCAGAACTTGCGAATTTTAGACCCCAAGCGGGGTCTTCCTCAGGCACTTTTCAGTTGGAGAGACCAGAAAAGACTGAGCTGAATCCCTAATGTACATGTAGATCTGAAGAACCCGCAAGTTCTTTTTCGTATCAAATAGTGATAATTTCCTTGTCAGTTTTATAAACAAGTAATTACATGTACATAATTTCGAGATGCGTCCCTTCAAAGCCAATTTCGGTCCGATCAGACTTCAAATATGGCCACCAGGTGGCTATCCTTGAAATTGGGCATTGGTTCATAGCTCGTTTACTAATGCAGCTAGAATGTTCTGAACTTAAACAAAGATTTATCTATGTAGCCTTCATGTGTACAGCAAGTTTCAACATGATCGATTTCAGATTTTTTCAACTTTTTTTCGGTCTGTATCACGCAATCATGAGGAACGAATTACAAGGCTTTCTCTGAAGAATGGGGTTCTCCATTTGGTCACATGATGACTAATAGAGCAGAGGTGACACCTATAGGGGCTCATTGTTCGAGAGATGCGGTTCACCAAGCACGGCAAATGTGGCATCCGTGTACTATAAGTTCAAATCCACGCATATTCTCGCGTGGTCTGCTTCACCGTGGATAACCCCATTGTTTTGGCAAATCTCTTTTTCTTTTCATGATATCTCAAAATCACCAAAATTGGAGGTTTTGGAATTTTTCATGAATTATAAGTGACATAATGACACAACCAATTCCTGAAAGGTGCTGTTTACCTAATTTGTGATCACCATTCGATACCAACACTCCCCATACTGGTGATAATTTGCTGGCCTTTCACGAAACAGTCTTTGAGAAGATGTAAAAATATATGCACTGCCCTTCCATAAACGTCTTGACAAGTGTGTACATATTCACAATGCAATTTGACACCTTTTCATCAGTAACCGGTGGATACCTTATCCAGTTTTCCACCATTAACCATAATATATACAAAATAACATTAGGCCAGGGGTGCTATATATACATGTACGATTATTACACAGAAAGTTCAATTATTTAACACATCCTCTGGCATAAATATTTACAATCCACCATAACATTGTTTTAGAAATTCAAAACTCCAATCTAATTTATAAATTGAAAACAATACTGAATAATCATTATCATGTCTTCTCCTAAGTTGAAAATATCACAACTTCGGTTCTCCATGCTAGGTCACACACCACGCATATCAGAGAACGAGTCATTCAGAAATGACACTTTGAGCATACCACATTAATAAGAAATCAAACTTCACCAAGAAATGAAACCACTATATAGGGTGGTCCAAAAAACGTAACATCATACTTCCGCTATTCTGAAACCAACACTATCGAATGTTCGGAAAGGAAATTCGGTTAGACGGAAAATGAAACCAAGAACTTCCGATTCAGTCCAGTGCTTTTGATTTCCAGGGGGGTAACTAGCGCAGGGGGGGGGCAGGGAGGTAAGGGGCAAATGCCCCTCCCCAGAGCAAAAAGGGACAAAACAATTTTTCCCTCTAAAAGGTCATTTTCCCTCTTCAAACCAAGTTATTTTGTGGTATCAGATGTGGGGAAAATGCATTTCAGAGATGCAGATTTTCAATTCTTTTCTGGGGGAGCACCCCCAGACCCTCCTCTGATCTCGCGCTTCAGATTCAATCAATTTTGTCCCCTAGGCCATAAAAGCTAGCTACGCCCCTGATTTCAGAACAATTTTTGCAAACCGGAGTCAGGGGTTCTAGGGTTATCGCACACAGTGAACAAAAGGATTATCATAATGAAATGAAAAATCATAGGCCTATACAATTATACCACGTTATGGAAGTAAGGCACATTTTGGCTCTTCACCACCCTTCTGCAATGGGTGAGGTCAAATGTTATGAAGTTCAGTTATGGTTATGGTTGTAGTTTAGTTAACGGGAGCCCCAAAATCCAGAGCTCCCGTTAACTATGAGTTACTAAGTAACTGCCAGTTAATTCATTTAGCACAAGTCTTACACTCACAGGTTTTGTGGAGTATGCGCTACCCCTTTGGTAGCTTGAAAAGCTGCCACAGCTCGAAAAGCAGAAATGAACATCATGCCTGCAATTTCTCAGTTTTGCTGAAAATAACTTTGAAACATTTGACCTCCACTCCCAGTAGTTAACTAGGACTTCCATGGAAGTTAACGACAAGGCGTTATGGTAATTGCTGTACATTTTCCAATTCAGTTCCAATGCATTCTCCTGAACTAAACTGTAAAGTCCCCATTAACTTCTAGTTGACTATAAATTAACCGCCCAAAACGGTTATAGTTTAATTAACCAGCAGTTAACAGCCAGTTAACTAAACTTTTTGAGGGGAGGTCAAATTTTGTAGTTACATGTATGGTAGGCCTATAGTTAACTAAACTTTAACCACAACTGAAACAGTTAACTAGAATATTTGACCTTACCTACTGTCTGCTTGCATCATTACTTATCCAATTTAATCCCTGTCATGCAGCAATGATTTCTGATTTCCTGGTCATTATGTAATTCTTCAAATACCAAATAACCAACTGACTTCGGTTTTTATTGGCAAAAAAGTGGCGCTGGTATCAAAATCGGGAGTTCTTGGTATTACTTTGTTTCCGCCAAAATTTCAATGGTTTAGGTTCCTAAGCATTGGAAGTATGAGGTTGCATTTTTTGAGTGCCCTCTATAAGGATGATTAGCTGGTTCTGTCATTTTTTTTGAAACTCCAGTGCAGAAATATCAAGTTGCTCAGGGAAGGGTAAGAAAAATGTGGTGAGTGAGTCGTGAAAAAAGGAAGTTATCATGGGTTTTTACAGCTCATGCTAACTATGTCACCACTTGGAGCAAGCACTCGCAAGGAACCCCTGACGACATCAGGATGATTTTTGTGACCGGCGACTCGCTCTGGCATCAGAAGTTTTCGCCAATTCTAAATCGCAAAAATCTAAATATTCTCCAGAAAGCTGATAATCTCAAATTTGCAGTCTCCCTACGCAATTGTGTACCACGCCTCTATTACCCGCCACTGGAGAGCGGGTAAACCGTAGGGGCGCGGTACACAACTGCGTAGGGAGGATGTTTTTTTGTTGTAGGACCAAAACAGGCCAAAGGAAAGTCACTCACTGATATGAAAATTCGCTTCAGTTACTTTTGAGCGTATTTCCCAATGTGGTACATTTTGAAATTACAAATTCATAAGCGAGCGAAAAATGTACAACTAAAGTTCGCTTATGAATTTTTGCTATTAAGTAATTTGGCAAACATTAGGAATCGAAAGACTTCCATAACGAATGGCTGAGCTGGAGTTGGTAATTTTAAATGCAGATCTTCTGCCAACGAAAATTGATCAGAATCAACTAACCATCCCTGCCGCCGCTTCAAGGTAGAATTTCAAAGCACACTAAATCCCAACACCCAAATATTCAGCAACATCAACTGAAGTGAACCGCAAATTGTCAGAATGAAGATTAACAAGACGCTTTTTACATACAATGATCAATCACCACATTAGCTGCGCTTCCATTACAGAAAAGCCAGTATTTGTCCGGGCTTATTCTGCTTCCATTACAGGATGTCCGTGTTTAATAAAAAGTCCTGTTCTCAATAAGACCGGATAACTCGAATACTCCGAATAGGTTTCTTTCATAAAAAGAGGCGCGCGCTGACACAACGCGGTAAGCCCAACCCTCCTCCACCACTTTATTGAATAGGACAACCATGATTGGCTCTCGCTGACCTAACAATACCATACTCGCCCCGCCTACGATGACAATGGCAATGAATGACCAGCTCGATCGTTCCTGCTGGACTTCAACGCCCCCATGCGACCGGTGTGTTAGAATCTGTTTTCTTTGGAAGAGTAATCAATGAGACGGGCGATCAATCCCCCATCGTGGTATCCCAAACGCGCCGCCCGTTGAGCCGCCCTTCAATTGTTTGCCATAATTAACGAGCAGCGCGCACGGCCCACGCGCCTCGCATTTATTGTTCCATTAATTGTTTAACAGCCTACCTTATTACAACTCAAAAGGTGATTCAATAATAACCGACTGTGGTCGCTTAATACACAGTATACATGTGGTAGACTGTATATGCCAGCGTGAGTTTGATATTGTACAGTGACTTTGCTTACCATTCGCTCGCACAGCCCTTCTGGCGCTGGTCATTCATGGTCATTGTAGAGGAGGCGGGGCGAGTCGTTGACATTGTTAGGTCCGCGAGAGCCAATCAATGTTGTCCTATTCAATGAGGTGGTCGACGAGGGTTAGTCTTACCGCGCGGCGTCTTAATAGCGCGCGGCTTTAGAGAAAGAACCCTATTCTAAATTAGAACCAGATCAACACCGGTGTTTTCTCTAGTGGAATGGCAACAAGTCCGGTTCTATTTGTAGTACTATGTTCGGCGACGTGGCTTATGATCGCTTGTGACATACGCAGTTCACTCCACGTTTCGCCATCTGTAGCCTAACCTACTAACCTGAAAACCTGTAGTGGCAGTGCAAGCCGTGAAATATCCGGTCTTATTTAGCCTATACACAGACAGACACCGGAATCAATAAGACCGGGTGTAAAAGCTGTAATGGAAGTGCAGCTATTATGATCCTCTTCGTGCTCATGTAGGTCTAATCATTACACACACAATTCAACACAGGCTAATGCCTCTTCTGTTATCTTGAACAACACAGTGATTTGAAATATTTTTTCGCTCTGTATCACACAGCAAATTCAAATTGGACTAGTTCCACTACAGAGTAGATTAGTTCCACTACAGAGTAGATTAGTTCCACTACAGAGTAGATTAGTTCCACTACAGAGTAGATTAGTGCCTTGAAGGAACAGTTTTAATACACCGGATACCTACATCGTCATGAAAAGGAAACCATCCTTACTGATATACATGTATTTGGAAGGATGCTAAAGGTGGTCAGGGGGCTAGATAATTTTACATGAATATTGAGCAATAAAACTATGAAGATGACTTTTGGCAGGAAAATTTGAAGTTCATTTTTGAGAGGATTTTATAACCACCCATTGGACTGGACTAAAAGATTAGAGAGTTTAAAAGAAGTTTTGTGATGAAGATACCAAAGAAAATGGAAAGTGATAAATAGATGCATAATTTGCTCCAAAGGTGAAAAGAAGTCGTAAAGAGGCATAGTCAGGCATGAGAGGCTATTGGGTGCAGTGAACCTGCATTTAAAGCAGAAAATCATGCAAGTCTCTTGATGAATAATAACAATACACCTTCTGCCGTCGTCTTCTTGAAAAGATGATGGAATGTTCACTAAGAAAACTAGTATCAACGAAACTGGCCAAAATGAATATCCATAATAGGCCTACATCCCAGCCATTACCTTGTTCACTTGAAGATAGTTGTACCTCGTTAAAAAATCCAAACTAACCCAAATACATACCGGTAGTATGTGCTCATCATGTGCATGCAGCACATGTCTTTAGTACATGTAAAAAGAATCATGCAGCACATGTCTTTAGTACATGTAAAAAGAATCAATGTTGGCATTTGGTTGAAGCTAAAGAAATTGACATCAAGCCCCAGTCTGACTGCAGATGATTTTGAATTTAAGAATGCGAGTACTGCTTGTGGCTCCATTTTCCAACTCGCACTCGATTCTTTTGCGAAAAACCTCATTAGAGGATCCTTGGAAAGGTTCGGTGAATGGGCAATAAAACAGCACGTCTATGACACTTTATGTTCTATGGGACAAAACCATAGAAAATGCCTAAGACTGCTAGCGTACAAACATTGATTTCCGTAATAGTACACTCGGTGATGGAAATTTCAAGACACTGGAGGTATCATCTTGACTCACCCCGCCCTCCGACTATACGCTCACACACTAAACCCGTGACGAACTTCACTGTGGTAAGCTGTTTCCAACCGGATGTTCCTGTTTGTGGACTCACTCCCACTGTAAGTTTTATAATAACCGTTTTTCATCATAGATCGTTAACACCTGCAATAAATCTGAACATTTCTAAATACCACACCAGTCTTTCTGTACAGCTACCTTCTCTGCTTAAAAATTCGTTATTTTTGTTCAACAGCAAGTAGTGGGTAAATCGCAATTGATAGAATGGCTGGACAGTTTGTGACCATCCTCGTTCCTGATACTTTCCAACCGCAAAATACACTGTGATTAGTTTAATTAGGCCAACCTGGGAGCCCATACACGATCAATATTATTGCACAATACGGGGCCCAAAATAGGGGGATGTGCTTCTGGTGTGACGGGTAGAAGCAAAATTGGCTATAATATTGTCCATTTTCATCTTCATAATTGCACAATAATATTGCACATGTATGGCCGCTTTAGTGTCACCTCATCAATATTGGCCACATGCCAAGGAACTGAAGATGCACTTCGTCCACCAAAAATACCTCTTTTCCAGTGTCTGAAACTACAATCACCGATATTTCTACAAAAAGACATTCTGACACAGCTTTTACCGAAATTCTCCTCATTAATTACTGCACATCATGAAATACACTAATAAAATTCCTCTGTACTTTTGTCATGTCTGTTCTCAAATCCAAAATGGTTTAAAAATACGATTTCTACATATTTTGCAAGCACCCATATCATCCGTACCGACCATTTCCATTTGGGTCATCTTACTTAAGATGACCCTATTCGAAACAAATACTCTGAGGCAGTATTTCGTTACATAAGACCCCTCTTAATCTCCTTTCACCAATCTGAGATTGGGCTTGCAGGAACTTGGTTGCATAAATTTTAAACAATTGGTTTTTGCAAGAATGTGCCGTGCGAATTTCAATTACGACCGGAACGAAAAATTCAGCAAAGGGATGTGGTTATAGCAAATTGCAAGAAAAAGGAGCTTGTGCCAAGTTAAAACATGTCAGATGTGGAAATGTGGATTTTCTAATGAAATGGTCCATAGACCATGTGCTCACCTGGGCGAATGTACCAGAAGAACAAATGACAATGTTAAATCGAAATGTTCCAGGGCAAGCCTTGAGTTCCAAGGTACTGTGATATGATTATGGTCAAAATTTCAAGGTCAAAACATTCTCCCTTGAGTAAATAAATCATGTCCACCTGGTGACCAAGCCAATATTCAAATAGGACCGAAACTTCGTGTCATAGGGCATCTGACATAGGGGAATGGCCAAGTTTCAGGTCAATTGCCCAGCATTACAATAACGTGCCACCAAAAGGCAAACTGACCTCTGAACTTTGACCTCTGTGACCTTGAAAAGTAAGTCAAATGAAAAACCCTTACAAAATGCTATGTATCCTCATTAGATACACCTATGGTAAAAATTTGGAGATGATGCAGTCATTAGTTCAGGAGTTATTGCAGTTTTTGTGTTTTGGGTTTTGGCCACCTGGTGACCAAGCCAAGAATCGAATCGGACCGAAACTTGTCATAGGTCATCTGACGTAGGGGTATATACATGTATGTACCAAGTTTCAGATCAATAGCCCCAGCCGTTACGAAACGTGCCCTGCTAACGGACGAGACGACGACGGACACCGCGTGACGGCTATAGCTCACAGTTCCGTTCACCTGTACCGCGATTTAGGACACTTGCACCAACAAAATCATGTGATCATGATGTCAACACTGTTCAATAAACTTTCATTCAGACTTAAAGCCCCTCTGTATTGAATTTTACGGTACCGGTATAGTATTTTCAAAGTGTTAGGAGAGTGCAGGTAGAGGTCTCATAACCTCGTTAAGATCCTCAAAGTGCTTGCCTGATACATACTTCAAAGAATGAAGCCCTGGTTTTCAGCACACTAACTTTTAAACTTTACACTAACACTAACGTCGGAGGACTTAAGGACTTTCTGAATTCAATACAGTGTGGCTTTAAGATTCATAACAATGCTTAGCTTTTCACAGACATAGATAAAGCTCGAACTTTTCCGAGAATCACTGGGTTGCTTATGACACTTAATGCTTCCATGTGCAACAGGATAAACAACTACATGCAAGTATGGCACCAAACTACAATACAAGCATAAGGAATTCACAAGAGGCCCATGTGCCTGGCACTCAGCTGATATTTTAGGCCCAGCCCCTTCGCCCAACCACAAAGTCAGACTGGTGCAACTGAAATTAACATCCCTGTCATTCCCATTTATACACTGAACAAATCCAACACCAGCCATGTCTCCAAAGATCAATTACAACATTTCATGTAATTGTGAGCCAGGTGCAAATTTCACAAACTCATAAAACATAGAAGAGAATCAGTGAAAATATTTGCTTTTAAACTGCTGACCAGCCAGGACAATAATACTGATTACAAAGTGGGAAGCCTTCATAGCCAAATTCACTCCGCTTTTAGGGAAGGACATCACAAACATTGATACATGTAAATCTATACTTATTTTATCATCATTTCAGCATATTTGATGGAACAAGATTTTGAAAGTTTCTTGCAACTCAAGTCTAAATGCAACATGTAAGTCTGCAAGCACGGCTGAACCACAAGAGTGCTGCATCATGTGAAATATTCCTATTTGTGACAACGATCACACTTAACCAGACCGAGCAGCTGGCCTCGAGGTGGCCGAGCTTGCATTCTTGAAATAATGGCTCGTATTCTAGAACGTTCCTTAACGTTAAGGTCGACCTTAAGTCTATTGTAAAACCATCGAGAACAATAGATTTAAGGTGGACCTTAATGTTAAGGAACGTTCTAGAATACGGCCCAATATATGTTTTTAAATTTTAAATATGGGTCCAATATGTTACAATAACGACGTGTGTCCTTCACACCATCATAGCAGTTTTGACTTCCAAAGATCCATCTGACAGAGTAATGAAATGGTCCATGGACCATGTGCTCACCTGGGAATGTACCAGAAGAACGAACAAGTGCCAAGTCAATATATTCCAGGGAAACGTCATACCAGGTTTGAAATTTCTTTGTGGTATTCATATGGTATGAGCCGAAGTATGCTTTTCAAGATGGACAACTGGCGGCCATATTTGAAGTGCAATAGAGCTCAAATCTGGCAAACATAGAGGGTTTCTACATCCATATTCATAACATTCACTCACAACATTCTAGCTGCTGTTCTTCGTGAGATATTGGCTAAAGTCCCATTTCCAAGATGACTGACTGGCCACCATGTTTGAAGTCGAAAAGGGTCAAAATTTGATGTACACTGGGTACCTAAGCACTTTTATAAAATTTACACTTTTTGTGTTTTCGGTTTTGGCCTCCTAGTGGTCAAGCCAAGAATTGAATCGGACCGAAACATAGTGCCATAGGTCATCTGACCTAGGGGTACACATGTACAAAGTTTCATGTCAATTAGCCCCAGAGGTTGCGAAACGTGCCCTGCTACGGACGACACCGGCGACGGACGATGGACACTACACCACCGTAATAACTCACCAGAGGAGCTAAAAGGGTAGACTGAACTGCCATTTCCACAAAAGGATACAGTACTTGCATTCAATACCTGAATATGTTTGTGACGTTCTTCAACCAGACAGAAGGAGGAGGATGCAGATTGCTGAGTGTGTATTTTATAGAGAGAGATAGAGTGCAATAACATTTGAAGATCATCATAGTGAATTTCCTTCCTAGAACTGGTAACACAAGCTGCGCTTCCATTACAACTTCTATATCCGGTCTTATTAGCGCCCGGTTAGGCCCTACGACGACGTTTATCTATTGTGTGGGTATACCCAAACAATAGATAAACGTTGTCGTATGGCCTAACCGGGCGCTTGCGAAAGCTCACTAATACTACAAATAGACCCGGACTTATTGCCATTCTACTAGAGAAAACACCGGTGTTGATCCGCATCTAATTTGATTTGAGTATACTCGGCTATGCTATCCGAGCAGCTCAGCTTAATAGATCTGCACTTATTGGAACCGGACTTATTAAACACGGACATCTTGTAATGGAGGCTGAATAAGCCCACACAACGTACCAGCTTTTTCTGTAATGGAAGCGCAGCTACAATCAGTATTTTGATCTCCAAATTCAAAAGGAAATGCAGAAGTACAATGTAGTTTATTAAGTTTGAGCAACAAAACTTTCTATGTGGGAGGGAGTTCTGCATTGTTGATTCTCTTATCATCAGTCCTCAACAGCTGAACAAGTATGCAAAAATACTCTACGGCCCGTATGCATAAAGGTGGAATAAGCTTATTCCAGGTGTACAGTACAGGTCACAATTGACATCCCTACGGCTTCGCGTAAGTTACTCGTAAGTTACGCGTAATTCACGGCTTTGGTTTCGCGTAACTCACTGCGTAACTCGCCAAAATAGCATAACTCGCCTCGTAAATCACTGCGAAGCTAGCGAAATTTGCGTAACTCACCTCCCGTGAGTTACACGTAACATAGCTCTCGTGAGTTGTTGCGTAAGTTACGCGTAATTTACGCAAACTTAGGGATGTCAATTGTGATCTGTACTGTAGCTTCACGTTATAACGTTAGGTTACACCTGGAATAAGCTTATTCCTCCTTTATGATACGGGCCTACATGTATGACCATATTTCAAACTTGACATCCATGGGATAAGTGAGAAAAATAGTGCCAATGGCACTGTGCCCGCTTGGCTTGAAGCAGTTTGGCCCCCTAGAGACAAAGTCAAGAATCAGATTTTGCCGAAAATTCATCTGAGTTGTTACAGCCTAGAGGTACATGTAGATATGTGCAAAGTTTCAAAGCAATAGGTCAAACCGTTACAAAAAGAGCCAATATCGTAATTTCAAGCGAACTTTGACCTCCGTGAACTTGAAAAGTAGGTCAAATTGAAAACGCGAGTACTATATCTTATGTATCCCTATTAGATATACCCATGATAAAAATTTGACAAAGATCCGTCTCTTGGGAAGGGAGAAACAGTACTTTCAGTGATTTTGGTTTTGGCCCCCTAGCGGCAAAGTCAAGAATCAGACTTCGCGAAAATTTTGTCTGTAGGTTGCTGTAACCTAGAGGTACATGTGTACAAAGTTTCAACATGATAGTTCAAACCATTATCAAAATACAGCCCTTTGAAATTTTTCACAAAACGCCCCCTGGAGGCCAAAATAGGAATCCAACCGTGGTCAAAATCGAACTCGATCTAGATCTTAGGCCCATATATACACCCACCAAAGATAAAAAAGATTCGTCAAAAAATAAAGGCGCTAGAGCGCTAACGAGCCAAAAGTTTACGGACGTACCGCCGTATCGCCGTACCAACGTACGGACTGACGCACGACAGACCACCACTCAACGACCCCAACCACAGCATAAGCCCTGCTGGGCCTTGCGGCCAAGCGGGCTAAAAATAGTTTGGCTCATTTCTCTTGAGACATTGTCAAAAAAACATGAATTATCTTTGAGGCCAGGTTATTTAACATGTATGTTTAAGTGAATGTTGTCATGCATATAATTGTAAGAGCTACTGAGAAATGCTTTTGTGAACAAATGCTTCTCTACGACCTAATTAAATGATAAAAGTTATTGAACATAAACACCAATACAACATACAAATTACCGGTACAAGACTTAGTGAACCTTGACATAAACATATAGGCAGAAATCAGATATGTTCCCCGACATTAAGATCATACCAGGGAGGAAGTTGAAAGTGCCCATTTTTTTCCAATGAGGAGGGCTGATGCTGTAACAAATGACCACAATGAGCCCACTGATGCCACGTGCATGCAAATTATCACGGTGTGGAGCATCTGGTTCGACTTTGAAGCTGGGAATTTGGGGTGTCAGCATTTTGAGCAGTACCGTACATACCCCAGTACATGTAGGCCTAATTAGATGGAAAACCAAAATGCCCCCACCAATTCCATGGAGAAATTAGTCTTGTTGGGCTGAGCTACTGTAGATTTACATGTAGGCCTACCTGTTCGCAAAGCCAATGCTTCTGGAAAACAGTATTGGTTCAGGCAGTTGACCGTTATTTTTTCATACCAATTTTCCACTTTCACTCTCCGATCACGGGTTGTTTTACATCAGCCTCAATGAGTACTTCATAATCCCAAAGGTGACTATCGCGAGAGCACTTGGAGATTAGAAACATATGAATTCTGATAACTTTCAATGAAGATGAAATACGACCAAAATGAACAGGGCATCTCCCCAAACACACCCACTATGCCACAGAAATATGAAATTGATTAGGCAATCAATTTGGCAATTACAATCCCGAAAGTGAAATCCAAGATGGCCACCTGGTGGCCATACTGAATATTCATCCGTTATTAAAATTGTCAGGCACCTCTCCAAACCCACCACATTATGTCACAGTAATGAAATCACTTGGGCGACCTGTTCAGCAGTTACCGGTACTATCCGGAACACAAATCCAAGATGTCTGCCTGGCGGCCATACTGAATATTGGATCACAACCAAATATCGATAGGGCACCTCCCCTTACCCACCCCACTATGCCACTGATCGGCATAGGTTTTTCAAGGCATTTGATTGGCCGCACTTAGCTCCATGGAAGTGGGAGTTAATATCAACAAACCAATGAGAGTTAGACCAACGAAGCTAGACCCTTGCTGGTTGTTCAAGATGTGACTCCACAATACAACAACCCTCGATATAATGAATTTCTGTTTGGACGTCAAGAGGTTCATTATATTAAGGGTGGACTGTATTGTCATGTACAAATACAGATGCATGCTGCTTTAAACTACTCACCATTCCAGTTCCGAGTGGCGCGAGGTTTATCAATGATAGCTCCGCAACGGCTGGGCCGAATTTGACATACCATACATCAATCGATTTGTCTTTTTTTGGTGCTACAGCCATCATCACTGTCATTTTCCCGCAAAACGTGACAAAAAAAAGTTCCTTCACAAATCGCAGTTTGTGTTGACGGCCGAAATGGCGGCCATTTTGAAATGACGCAATGCATCGCGCACGTGTAAACTGCACTGAACACCATGGCGAAAATGAAATGGGTTTTCAGAAAGGGATCCGTTATGTCGGCCTTACGCGAAAAATGATGATAGCAGAAAGATACCGGCAAGAAAAACAAGTCGATTGACGTATGTTTCGTCAAATTTGACCCAGCCGTTGCGGAGCTATCGTTGATAAACCTCGCACCACTGGGAAGTGGAATGAACTGTAAGTGAATCAGATCCTTATTTTTCAAAGTATCACAGCTATTATCTACAATATAACAAATTTAGAAAAAACATTAACTGTGAACAAGAATACCGGTACCATTAATCAATATTAAGTGCAACCCGGCCCATTTTGAAATGAGCAACATTCCTGATGCATCAGGACCAAAGGCGGATCAAGACCTACGCCTACACATAAACATAATTTTAAGAAGTATTATGCAGAGTAAGAGGACACAATATGAAGGCTCTGGCATGGCACTAACACCCAGCTGTCGAATTGTAACAAACGTGCACTTTATTTGAATGAAAGTCACTGCCTGGGTATGATGGAAGAAAGAAGGGAAAATTTCAAATCTGAGGTTTAAATTCATAGTCCAAAATACTTCTGTAAAGCTAGGAATCCACCACTGATTTTCAAGCTGATTTTGCGTTGCGACTTGCTTTGCAACTGGGCACTCAATCGCCGTAGTGGACTTGCCGGACATGATTTCCTCCAATGACGAAGATGTGGTCAATTTCAGTCGGCAATCGGTCGGCGACCGGTATCAGTTCCTTACAATCGTATTCAATCGCGGGTAGCAGGTTGCAAAGCAAGTCGCAACGCAGAAAATCAGCAGTGGATTCCTAGCTTAAGGTGTCCCAAATCGGGTGAGCTTTAGATTTTCCAAAATTGGCTGGGCTTCTTCCCCAGTCCCTTACTGCCCACACCAGCATATAGCATGTATTAAGTATGAACTCCTGGTCTAAGTTCTTGAGTACCGTATATACTCGCCTATTGGTCGACGTCGCGTATAAGTCGACCCCCGTATTTGGGGCCTCAAATCATTGTATTTTGTGTATACCCCGCGTATAGGTCGACCCCCTGACTATTGACTGTCAAAATCCCCAAATCCCTAAAACACATCAACAAATAACACTCGTTCGGCTTCGTCAGCTGTTCCTCACAGCTTGCAAACACA
>NMRB01002739.1:35556-57089 GCA_002633025.1 Notospermus geniculatus
CTGTGACCTTGAAAAGTAGGTCAAATCAAAAACCCGTTATATATGTTATGTATCCTTATTAGCTACACCTATGATAAAAATTTGAAGATGATCTAGTCATTAGTTCAGGAGTTATTGTACTTTTTGTGTTTTTGGTTTCCGCCACCTGGTGGCCAAACTGAGAGTCGAATCGGACCGAAACTTGGTGTCGTGGGTCATCTGACCTAGGGGTATATATGTACCAAGTTTCAGATCAATAGCTCCAGCGGTTACGAAACGTGCCCTGCTAACGGACAACGACGACGACGACGGACGACGACGACGACGACGACGACGGACGACGGACGCTGCACCATCGTAATAGCTCACCCCAGTGAGCTAAAAAGGGATGGCATTCGGATCTTGAGTCCGGTAAATTCCTTCAAAAGGGTATGAGGACCTCATCAACACTGTGCGCCGTATTATAGGGTATGGTTTTACGATACGGCGACGGCAACTTTTCCTCCCGAAGCTCTCCCGCCCTGCAATGCCTCGCTAACTGCAGTCAGACCCCGTTTGTTTATCTGAGTTTTTCACCTTACTACAGGGGCAGATTTTATAGCAAAGTCCTTTAAAAAGGGTGGTAAATATTGCCTCAGTCCCATTCATAAGGGGGTCATAATTACTTTTGTTCTACACCAAAGGGTGTCACTCGGAAATTCTGGTACAAGCATAGGTACCCCCCCAAATTAACTGAGTGGGGGGGGGGCCCGGGTGCTACATGTACTCATATTCTGCAAGACAGGCATGATCCAGTGCCACCAAATAGTAAGAATACATACTGAAGTTACTGTTTACACAGGAAGATGTCGCCGGTGATGCTGTCCACGTGGCATCCATGTCATTCCACTCCTTCCGCCGCCCCGAACGTGATCGTGATTTGATAATTTTGTTGTGCGAAGATGATGCATTTTGTTTCGTTACCACGTTGTTGTTCATGCTACTCTGTTTCGTCCTCCGCAATAAATGTGAAAGCCCCGTTTTCCAAGACGACTGCTTGGTTTCTTTGTCATAATCTTTAAGCTGTTGTTTGGGTGGTGTATCCCTCTTCTGGAAAAAAAAATACATGAATCAACCACAGTATCAGAAAGACTAATCGGGTGCCGGCAAACCTAATCCGCGACGCGGCGCTGACTATCAACCTGGTCAGAACTGCGTCATTGAAAGTGAGGCTAACGTTATTTTCCAATTAATTCTGAATAGCACACCCTGTTTCTAGGCCAAATATAACTAAAACATTGCACTCAATTTCTAATTTTACGTTTCTATCATTAAGTCCAGAACTGCTAAAATATACATGTATCTTATATATTGCTTTTGAGCAAAAATCTCTGTGGGAACATGATGAATTTAATCGATAAAGTTGACCATTTCAGCGTAAACGACAGGCCAATGATCGACGCCTTGGGTTGTGAATGACGCAGTTTTTTGTAACGTCAGAATGACGCACGTCACCCAATGAGGTTCAACAATCACAAAGCATGCGCACTTGCGTTTTAACCTGGTTGATGATCAGCGCCGCCTTTTTTATTGCCGGTACCCCATTCTTCAAGGACTACAGTATGCATGAGGTGACACTTTCTCCCTCCCCACCTTGATAAGACTGGTCTCCTGTCCAACCTATATATAGCGAGTGGTAACACTGAGGCGAGGCTGGACTGATACTATGTTGAAACAAAGACGGCCCCCATACTTTCATCAGCAGAACAATTAAGTTCTGCAGCAGGACAATTAAGTTGCTATGCTGTTGCTACGGATTACATAACAGAGTGATGGGTGGTACCACAATAGCCCCGCCACTATTACCATACCAAGTCTGGTGGAAATCTGTGCAGTAATGGCGAAATCATCCCAGCCATACCACAGAACATCTTATTTCCCTGGCCCCTTTTGAACTTTGACCTTGAAAAGAAGGTCAAATCATAAACCCATTACATGTGTCATGTGTCCTCATTTAGTACACTCCTCTCGCAGTGTTTTGTTTCGCTCCGTACCTACGCTTCACAAACCACTGCTTCGAATGGCCGGTATTCTGCCGATTTACCGCCAGATGGCACCACTACTGTCCAACCAATCAGCGCCCGCCATCAGGCTGCAAACTGAGAAAAAATCCTAAAACACTTTCTCCGGCGCGGCAGCGGGAGCAGTAGTGGTGCCATCTGGCGGTAAATCGGCAGAATACCGGCCATTCGAAGCAGTGGTTTGTGAAGTGTAGGTACGGAGCGAAACAAGACACTGCGAGAGGAGTGTATCATTTAGATGCACCTACGATAAAAATTTAGAGATGATCTAGCCATTAGTTCAAGAGTTTTTGCACTTTTTGTGTTTTCAGTTTTAGCCACGTGGTAGCCAAGCCAAGATTCGAATTTTCAGTAACTTGGCGTCTTAGGTCATCTGACCTAGGGGTATATTTGTATGAAGTTTCAGGTCATTAGCCCCAGCGGCTAAGAAAGTGCCCTGCTAACAGATTACGGTACCGTCGACGGCGATGACTACGACAATGATGACAGACTGTGCCATACTAAAGCTCAGAGGTGAGCTAAAAATGAAATGAGCCCTGTATCACAGTGCCGCAAACTGATCATGACGGAGAGTGTTTAAAGATTTTCCAGTTTATTCTGAATACCGTAAAGCGAAATATGTTTGTGGGGAAAAATTCTCACGAAAATCACGAATTTTCTCTCCGGGAATGCAAATTACCATTGACACCCGCCACACACAACGCGAATTTTGTTCCAGCCAAATTTTATATCGATGAGTCATTAGCACTCAGTTGACCTATGCAATGTGGGGATTCCCATCATGCATGTCATGACATCATTCCTGGAGTCTCCCTTGAGCCCGGAACAAGTGTTTACACATCACAAGCATTGCGGTATGCAGTTGATACTACAGGTCGTGCCAGGATAATACAGCTTCCTGAATAGTTTGGTGTCAATCTTCTTCATTATTCAGGGTGCGACACTCGTAAATATATTTCCCCACAGAAAATTTTTATCAGGCCCTTTACCGCGAATATTTCTCCCCGTGAATGTTGGATTTTTAGGCCATTTGCGAACATTTAGGGCACGAAAATATTTCACTTTACGGTACCTTACCTGTTTCTGAGGAGACCTCAAACCATTGCTTCCCTCTGGACCAATATGAATTGCAGTAAAGCTTTGAGTGTTTGCAATGGCAACATTGCCAGAGGAGGGACGTGGTATTCGCGACTGTCCGTTTTTTGTGGAAGGATTTGCATTAAGGTTTGGTACTGATGATGGCTGTTCGTCATCTAGAAAGAAACAAATTATTTCATCATCAAAGTTACACCACAATTTTCTGTAGGTTTCAGTTTCTATATCACAAAAACAAATCAGACCACGTCAATGGCCATGTACATAATGCCTCAATAATCCATAATACCTTGCGCACATCAACCTTGCGACTGGAAGAAACTGAATGCAACAGTCGCTATCGATGTGCACGGAACGCTCACATCGGTTACAACTGGTCATTGCGGCAACATGTGGCACAATCCAGTCTTCAATCTGGAGCGCGCACATCGAACAGGCAACTGAACTGAATGCTACACAGAAATTGTCGATGTCTTCCGATCGGACCACTTGGGAGTCATTTTGTGGGTCACCTGATTCCATCACATGACGAGGTGTGCTCCACAAAAAATAGTGCCAATGGCACTGTGCCCGCTTGGCTTGACAGCATAGTTGTACAAATCATCAGCAATCTCACTTAAGCCATATCGTAAGTACAAACATGCCAAATTGCCATATAAAAGTATCATTGGATAACAAGTTGATGAAGATCCGTTTTTAGTTTCGGCCCCCTAGTGGCAAAGTCAAGAACCAGATTTCGCCAAAATTTTGTGTGTGAGTTGCTATAGCCTAGAGGTAGATATGTGCAAAGTTTCAAAGGAATAGCTGAAACCATTACAAGAAGTGGGGTATAGTGTTATGTATCCTCATTAGATATACCCATGATAAAAATTTGATGAAGATCCGTCTCGTAGTTAGGGAGAAATGGCACTTTCGGTGATTTTGGTTTTGGCCCCCTGGTGGCAATGTCAAGAATCAGATTTCACCGAAAACCATGGGAGTAAGTATTTCAAGGGTTTCAAACTGCCCCTTAGAGAAAGGAACAAATTCACGCCACTTACCTTTAGAAGGAACAGGATGCACTTTTGAGCCACTACCTCCTGATACTAATTTTTCTGTGCTGCCATCCTGCCGACTACTAACAGAAGACTCGTGTGTCAAAGAATCTGAGGAACCGACATTAAGTAATTCCAACCTGAAGAATGACCAAGAAGGGATTGACAAATTGACATTGCACATGAACACCATCTTTGATAATCGAAGGGCAATCTGCTCACCGTGTTACATCGCACATTACCCTTCGAGTAATAGACCGGTCCGCAGCGTATCTTGGCACGATGCCAACTTTACCGGTCGACCAATCAGATTGCACTTTATATCGGGTCTTCAGCTACCCGCTATTTGTACCACGAGGAAATTTTACAACACTGGTTCTGATTGGCCTTCTCTTCAAGAGGCAGCGGATACGCCGCCGACCGGTCTATTTCTCGAAGGGTGATGTGCGATTATCGAAGATGATGGACACTTGGCATAAGTTTTTTCTGCTTCGTCAGACACCACTGGAGGCAACAAGCCGAGTAAATTACGGCCGGCAGTCCAAAGCCTAATTCATACTTCGATGCACGGCAATTGCTGGCGACCGACGCATGATCTTCCGTTCGACGCCGACCCCGTCGTGCGATTTGGTCGGCGTCCGATCGCCAGGCTGTAATTACTTGAGTCATTTCATAACGGGTCGCCGTGGCAAAAGTACGCTGGACTATGAATCAATTCCGCAAAGTCAGCATCAAGATTTGGTCGCGCGTTGGGACGCCGATGGTCTTGCGTCGAAGTATGAACTAGGCTTAAGTCTAGGAACAGCAGACCTAGGCCTCCTTATGCGACTAGGCCATGTCATCAGGCTCAGGCAGGGACCACTCTTCTTCATCCTAGATACATTATCACACAAAATTAGAAGACTCTACATGTAGGTCAAATAGCCACGAAATGTGCCACCAAATGGCAAAATTTTTAACTTTGACCTCTGTGACCTTGAAAAGTAGGTCATATCAAAAACCCACTATGTAATGTGTGTCATGTATCCTCATTAGATGTACCTGATAAAAATTTGGAGATGATCCAGTCATTAGTTCAGGAGTTATTGCACTTTTTGTGTTTTTGGTTTCGGCCACCTGGTGGCCAAGCCAAGGTGTCATGGGTCATAGGTCACCCACAAGTATATATGTACAAAGTTTCAGGTCATAACACTAACAGCAAGAACAAGAGGCCCACGGGAGGGCCCTTGTGGCCTTCCAGTGGGCCTCTTGTTTTTGCTGTCCGGGTATAGTCCCAGCGGTTACAAAACATGCCCTGCTAATGGACGACGACGACAGTCAGCTGAGCTAAAAACCTCACTGCAGCAAAATGGCATCAGAATTTTTGCAAAGCCGCCAGCAGAGTCACGACAGGATATCTTTTGCCTGGATATCTTACCTCAAAGAGATGAAAGCCCCGTTTTCCAAGACGACTGCTTGGTTTCTTTGTCATAATCTTTAAGCTGTTGTTTGGGTGGTGTATCCCTCTTCTGGAAAAAAAGATACATGAATCAACCGCAGTATCAGAAAGACTAGTCCTAATCTGCGACACGGTGCTGACTATCAACCTGGTCAGAACTGCGTCATTGAAAGTGAGGCTAACATTATTTTCCAATTAATTCTGAATAGCACACCCTGTTTCTAGGCCAAATATAACTTAAACATTGCACTCAATTTGTAATTTTACGTTTCTATCATTAAGGCTGAATGGGTCAATGTCGTCCTGGGTATACCTTATGTTTACCCAGGATTATCCTGGGTAATCATTTTCTTTACCCAGGATCATCCTGGGTAAACATAAGGACCCTTAACTTTACCCAGCTTGGGAGTTCCCGCCGAATCATGCTGTACGTGCGTCTCTTTCGGCAGAGAACATGCAGTAGGATCATTGCTAAAAAGGGCTGAAAATTACCGCTATACCTCCTCCGGGGTATGCAATAGGAAGACAAGACTAATCCCTACAACTTTTCAAAAGGGACCGATAGTAAATTCTCAAGGACTTAGGAGCGATAGGCCTAGGTAGAACATGTATGATCCGTGTGCATTTCGTCATTTTCATGAATTTACTTTTTGCAGAACATGCAGTACGATCATAACTCGAAAGGGCTGAAAATTACCGCTATACCTGCTCCGGGGTGTGGAATAGGGAGAAAAGACCAATCCCTACAACTTTTCAAAAGGGACCGATAGTAAATTCTCAAGGACTTAGGAGCTATAGGCCTAGTTCGAGGCCACCCTTCATTTCATGATTTACGCTGAATATCAACCTCACTACACCACTCGGGAACTCCAATCTGGGTAAAGTTAAGGATCCTTATGTTTACCCAGGGCCGTCCTGGGTAAAGAAAAGGATTACCCAGGATGATCCTGGGTAAACATAAGGTATACCCAGGACGACATTGACCCATTCGGCATCATTAAGTACAGAACTGCTAAAATATATCTTATTGCTTTTGAGCAAAACTCTCTGCGGGAACATGATGAATTTAATCGATAAATTTGACCATTTCAACAATTAAGTTCTGCAGCAGAACAATTAAGTTGCTATGCTGTTGCTATGGATTATATAACAGAGTTATGGGTGGTACCACAATAGCCCCGCCACTATTACCATACCAGGTCTGGTGGAAATCTGTGCAGTAATGGCGAAATCATCCCAGCCATACCACAGAACATCTTATTTCCCTGGTCCCTTTTGAACTTTGACCTTGAAAAGAAGGTCAAATCTAAAACCCATTACATGTGTCATGTGTCCTCATTTAGATGCACGTACGATAAAGATTTAGAGATGATCTAGCCATTAGTTCAAGAGTTTTAGCCACGTGGTAGCCAAGCCAAGATTCGAATTTTCAGTAACTTGGCGTCTTAGGTCATCTGACCTAGGGGTATATTTTACGAAGTTTCAGGTCATTAGCCCCAGCGGCTAAAGAAAGTGCCTTGCTAACAGATTAACCGTACCGTCGACGACGATGACTACAACAATGATGACAGACTGTGCCATTACTAAAGCTCAAGCCCCATATCACAGTGCCGCAAACTGATCATGACGGAGAGTGTTTAAAGATTTTCCAGTTTATTCTGAATACCGTAAAGCGAAATATGTTCGCGGGGAAAAATTCTCACGAAAATCACTAATTGCTGCGGTGCTCGCTAAATTTTCTCTCCGCGAATGCAAATTACCATTGACACCCGCCACACTAGTTGAGTGCAAAAGGGCTATTAAGGCCGTGGCAACATTTATTTCCTCTGTAATTAAAATAGTTTAACCTTTAGTCTGAAGGGGAAACTGCAGCTTCATACCTCTCATACCTGTCCTCACTTCACGCTTCTTTTGTTTAAGGAATTGAACCCGAGGCGGAGGACCTCTGTTGAGTATCCCAAACACTCGAGGGTGGAGCTAAAACGCAGTCCAAACCCGAGGCGCTAACGGCCCTGCCCAGAATATTTAGTTTCATGTACTATACTATTTTTGTTTTAATAAAGTTAATTAACAACAACACCCGCCACACACAACGCGAATTTTGTTCCAGCCAAATTTTATATCGATGAGTCATCAGCACTCAGTTGACCAATGCAATGTGGGGATTCCCATCATGACGTCATTCCTGGAGTCTCCCTTGAGCCCGGAACGAGTGTTTACACATCACAAGCATTGCGATATGCAGCTGATAGTACAGGTCGTGCCAGGATAATACAGCTTCCTGAGAAGTGTGGTGTCAATCTTCTTCATTATTCAGGGTGCGACACTCGTAAATATATTTCCCCACAGAAAATTTTTATCAGGCCCTTTACCGCGAATATTTCTCCCCGTGAATGTTGGATTTTTAGGCCATTTGCGAACATTTAGGGCGCGAAAATATTTCACTTTACGGTACCTTACCTGTTTCTGAGGAGACCTCAAACCATTGCTTCCCTCTGGACCAATATGAATTGCAGTAAAGCTTTGAGTGTTTGCAATGGCAACATTGCCAGAGGAGGGCCGTGGTATTCGCGACTGTCCATTTTTTGTGGAAGGATTTGCATTAAGGTTTGGTACTGATGATGGCTGTTCGTCATCTAGAAAGAAACAAATTATTTCATCTTCAAAGTTAGACCACAAATTTCTGTATGTTTCAGTTTCTATATCATAAAAGCAAATCAGACCATGTCACGGGCAATGTACATAATGCCTCAATAATCCATAAAGCCTAGCGCACATCGACTTTGCGACTGGAAGAAACTGAACGCAACAGTCGCTATCGATGTGCACGGAACGCTCACATCGGTTACAACTGGTCATATTGCGGCAACAAGTGGCACAATCCAGTCTTCAATCTGGAGCGCGCACATTGAACAGGCAACTGAACTGAATGCTACACGGAAATTGTCGATGTCTTCCGATCAGACCACTCGGGAGTCATTTTGTGGGTCACCAGGTGTGCTCCACAAACAAAGGAAATTCATTGCCAGAGCGCGCACATCGACAGCGACTGAAGAGAACTACAAGCAACGGTTGGCAACAAGTAGAACATGAGCAACTGGCTGGAACTAGCGGCAACGGTCGGCAATAGCGTTGCCGGGCACACACATCGGCCTGTTTGAGCATCTGATCAGTTGCTGCTGTTTCCAGCCAGTCGCCCACCATTGCCGGAAACGCCATTGCCAGTAGTTGCGTCCAGTCGCAAGGTTGATGTGCGCTAGGCTAAAGATCTGTGTGAGTTACTTGAGCTCCAACACCAGACCATACCGTGGCTTTGTTATGCCTCAATCAGCAATGTCAGACTCCAACCATGGGAGTAAGTATTTCAAGGGTTTCAAACTGCCCCTTAGAGAAAGGAACAAATTCACGCCACTTACCTTTAGAAGGAACAGGATGCACCTTTGAGCCACTACCTCCTGATACTAATTTTTCTGTGCTGCCATCCTGCCGACTACTAACAGAAGACTCGTGTGTCAAAGAATCTGAGGAACCGACATTAAGTAATTCCAACCTGAAGAATGACCATGAAGGAATTGACAAATTGACATACACATGTACACCATCTTTGATAATCGAAGGACGATCTGCTCACCGCGTTACATTGCACTTTACCCTTCGAGTAATAGACCAGTCCGCGGCGTATCTTGGCACGATGCCAACTTTACCGGTCGACCAATCAGATTGCACTTTATATCGGGTCTTCGGCTACCCGCTATTTGTACCACGAGGAAATTTTACAACACTGGTTCTGATTGGCCTCCTCTACAAGAGGCAGCGGATATGCCGCCGACCGGTCTATTTCTCGAAGGGTGATGTGCGATGTAACGCAGTGGTGAGCAGATCGTCCTTCGATTATCGAAGATGATGGACACTTGGCATAAGTTTTTTCTGCTTCGTCAGACACCACTGGAGGCAACAAGCCGAGTAAATTACGACCGGCAGTCTAAAGCCTAATTCATACTTCGATGCACAACAATCGCCGGCGACCGACATGCGATCTTCCGTTCGCTGACCCCGTCGTGCGATTTGGTCGGCATCCGATCGCCAGGCTGCAATTATTTGAGTCATTTCATAACGGGTCGCCATCGCAAAAGTATGCTGGACTATGAATCAATTCTGCGAATTCGGCATCCAGATTTGATCGCGCGTTGGATGCTGATGGTCTTGCGTCGACGAATGAACTAGGCTTAAGTCTAAGGAGCAGCAGATATAGGCCTCCTTATGCTGCTAGGCCTACGTCATCAGGCTCAGGCAGGGACCGCTCTTCTTCATCCTAGATACATTATCACATAAAATTAGAAGACTCTACATGTAGGTCAAATAGCCACGAAATGTGCCACCAAATGGCAAAATTTTTAACTTTGACCTCTGTGACCTTGAAAAGTAGGTCATATCAAAAACCCACTATGTAATGTGTGTCATGTATCCTCCAGTATCCTCATGTATCCATTAGATGTACCTGATAAAAATTTGGAGATGATCCAATCATAGTTCAGGAGTTATTGCACTTTTTGTGTTTTTGGTTTCGGCCACCTGGTGGCCAAGCCAAGGTGTCATGGGTCATAGGTCACCCACGAGTATATATGTACAAAGTTTCAGGTCATAACACTAACAGCAAGAACAAGACGCCCACGGGAGGGCCACAAGGGGCCCTTGTGGCCTTCCAGTGGGCCTCTTGTTTTTGCTGTCCGGGTATAGTCCCAGCGGTTACAAAACGTGCCCTGCTAATGGGCGATGACGACGGTCAGCTGAGCTAAAAATATCACTGCAGCAAAATGGCATCAGAATTTTTGCAAAGCCGCCAGCAGAGTTGTCTGGCACTGGGGTGAATACGCCATTTCTCGGGAATCCTGTCTTCAATGTAGGCGAAGAACCAGCTTCCGGCATAGCATCCGCTACAATCTGCAAATGTTTACTTCCGCTCCGCTTCGGCCGAGGAATCTGTGATGTTGGGGACGACGCCAGCACCGTCGGGATCAACGGTTTATTACTTAAATACTCCTCATCCTCATCATCAGTGAAACTTTCTATGGTTGCTATGGGCATTTGCATAGGTAACCGCGGTGACTCCTGTTTTGGTACCCAATGGGTATTCTGATGAGGCGAATGAGGTGATTCACACTTGGGACTACTTTTCCTACTATTATGCTTTGATACATTAGTTTTTTGCGAGCGTCGGTCCAGATGAAGAAAAAATCTCCTTTTAGACTTATTTGGCAATTTTTGCGGATTCTGTTCAACTAACTTTGACGTTGACGAATTGTTACTCGTCTGCCCATCTTCGCTTCCACTAAGACGGCTATGCGATGAGCTATCCAGTTTGCTGTACAGCGTTGAAAGAATATCAGATACTGGTTTGAATAATCCACTGCGAGGTTTTGACGCAGAACTACTGAATAATCCTGAACCCTGCTGAGACATATCACTGCTACTTCCTTGGTTTCCAGGCTCCAGACCGTCGTATTTGTTTAATAACTTTCGTGGTTTTGATTCCATCTCGTGTTCACTAGTATCCACATCCGAACTCAGAACATATTCACAAGGTTTCAAAAGCGTGACTGACGTACTTGGTTCAGCATTGAATGTTTCTTTTTCGTAATGTTTTCTATCACCCGCTACATCTGGCATAGATGATTCTTGTTGCATAGTATAATCTTCTAAGTTAGGGTCCGACGAACTAGAACTGTCTTCTGGTACGGCCCGGGGTGCTTTCATGAAGTCCAAATTTTTGGGAATAGCACCACGAGCCCGAGCCAATTCTAATAACCTGGAAGTCCTTAATGTGTAATGATGATACTGAGATTGAGGCGACTGTACAGGATTGATGGGGGAGGGGATCTTTGAATTTTGCAATCGTGAGGGTGTGGCCTTCGGAGGTCGGCGGTTATCTCCAGTGGAAGTGTGAATCATTGGTCTGTAGGCAATGTAGTTGATGCTCTCCCGCAGTGGACTGGGTGCAGGAATCTTACTTGGGCTGGCAATCCGTGGTCGCTGGAAGGAAGAGAAAGATGATGAAGAAACTGCATTAACCTCTCAGTGCCTTATGGACGTACTAAGTACGTCAACGTTTTGGTAACTAACTTGCCCTATAGACGTATGAGGTACGTCCTAATATTATGTTCCTACTGTGCCTAGGTCTAACGTTATTTCAAGTTATTTGGACGTATCTGGTACGTCAGTATGGCAAGTGGGTTATTATAAAATATAGTTCAGCAATATTTTGTAAGATACACTACTTGGGTGCTTTGACTATAATATCTGAGCAGATTTGGTTTATTTGGGTGGTTTAGTCACATGCTTGAAGGGGGTCAGCGGGATGGGGTGGGGCCGGACGTTAGGGACCCCCAGGGTGTCATAAATTTGACTCTGTGACTTCATTTAGGTCTACATTTCCAAATATAAGTATGGCTGAACAGTTTGGGGGTTGATACCCAATTTAGGGGGTGACCCCCTGATAATCCCCAGCACCCAGCAAGCAAAAGGGGTCAGCAGTGGGAGGGTTAATTTTTGCCGTTTTTTTTAATGGAATAATGAAATTCATTTGATGCAGGGCCAAAATCACATGCGGGTGCTGACGAGAAACTGTAAATGTAAATTCATTGGCCTGTCGCGATTTCATTGCAGTCTACTTGCAATTGGGTTGCCGTGATCGCAATTCCACCGCAGGCGTGCCTCCGGCACGCCAGTGATGCATCGCCGGCAAGCTTGCATTGCGGTTGAGGAAACTACCACTGCAAGCAATCACAAGTAGGGAACCTGATCCGCTGTTGCGATTTACGCATGCTCCATACCAGAAGAAAAATAGTGCCAATGGCACTGTGCCTGCTTGGCTTGAAGGAGTATCATGTTATGTATCCTATCAACCTTGATATAAATTTGACAAAGATCCAACACTTTGTTAGGGAGAAATAACACTTTGTTGTTTGGGGTTTGGCCCCCTAGTGGCAAAGTCAAGAATCAGAATTTGCCGAAAATTCGTCTGATTTGTTACAGCCTAGAAGTAGATACATGTATGAGCAAAGTTCAAAGCAATAGGCCGAACCATTACAAAAAGAGCCAATTTCGTAACTTCAGGCCAACTTTGACCTCTGTGAACTTGAAAAGTAGGTCAAATTAAAAACTTCCAATACTATATCTTCTGTATCCCTATTAGATATACCCATGAAAAAAAATTGACAAAAATCTGTCTCTTGGTTTAGGAGAAATAGCACTTTTTGTGATTTTGGTTTTGGCCCCCTAGTGGCAAATTCAAGAATCAGATTTCACCGCAATTTTGTCTCTAAGTTGCTATAACCTAGAGGTACATGTGTACAAACTTTCACTTTGATAGCTCAAGCCATTATCAAAATATAGCCCCTTGAAATTTTTCACAAAACGCCCCCTGGAGCCAATAATAGGAATCCAATCGTGCTCAAAATCGAACTCGATCTAGATCTTAGGCCCATATATACACCCACCGAAGACCAAAAAGATTCGTCAAAAAATAAAGGCGCTAGAGCGCTAACAATCCAAAAGTTTACGGACGTACCGCCGGACCGCCGTACGGACTAACGCACGACAGACCACCACTGAATGGCCCCAACCACAGCATAAGCCCTGCTGGGCCTTGCGGCCAAGCGGGCTAAAAATGGACGCAATCTTTTCCTTTGGCCACTCGTCGTCAGCAAAAGCCACACTTTCCCCTGTGCCATACTGCGCAAGATATGTAATGAAGTTACGTGAAGAAATCGCTTGATCTGATTGGACGACAAGCTGAAGCGAGGCCTACGGCGATCTTGCGGTCTGCGACAAAACCAAACATGTTTGATATGACCGCAACCCACCGCCGGCAAGGATTTCCATAGACGCTAGGGATTTTTGCCGCAAACCTGCCGGCGATAATGCCGCAACATCTGATCGACTGCAGTGGTGTTACTGCTCATTTACCTGCGGTCCAGGCGCGGATACAGAGGGGGGTGCAACCGGCGCATGCCCCCTCTTATTTTGGAAAATTCTTGGAGTCTGACCGAGAACCCGTCAAAATTAAGGAGGCTTCTGATGTGAATGGCCTAGACGGGCCCCCTCTTTTGACAGATCGTGGATCTGCCCTGCGGTCAGCCGGAGGTGATTGCCGCAACCTCACCGCAAGCCCGTCGCCGGCGTGCCGCTGATCAAAATCGCAACAGTGGATCACCGCTTATGGAGCACATCACACATCTGGTAAGAAATGAGGACTCTTTTATATGAATTTCAACTTACATTTGTAGCTGCGAATGCAAGGGAAGTTTCCAGATACGAAGGTGGTTGCTGTGTGTAGGAAGACCTCGATGACTGTGCTTGGTTTCGTAAGACCGTGAGTTCCAGATTCACGCTGAGTCTTTGTGGACGCTTGAGTTTCTTATCACTTGTGGGAGGTAGAGACGACACGAGCGTGGGGTTATCATGGGCAACATGTGGAGCGTGTGGAGCAGGTGAAGAAGTGGCTGAAATATGGCATAAACAAATAATGCTACGTTCCCACTATCACGAATCATGCCACGATTGAAATCGTGAAATCACGATTGAAATGGTGGAGTAATCGTGGTGGTCCTATCAGATCCTGAGGTCAGTCGTTGCAATCGTATTGATATCGTAGAAAAGTTCGGGACGGTTCAAAAATTTTGCTTGGTTCCTGATTGAAATCGTGGTCTTAATCATGGAGTAATCGTAGTGATCCTATCAGATCTTGAGGTCAGTTGTGCAATGGTGTTCATCGTAGAAAAGTTTTTGATGGTTAAAACATTTTCTAAGATCAACATGACTGCCACGACTGACCTCAAGATGTAGGCCTATATAAGATCTGACAGGATCACCATGATTACTACATGATTAAGACCACGATTTCATTCGTGGCGCGATTCATGCCACCTGATATTGACCAATCGTGATCATATTGCATCCAAGCGCACCAAACCATACCAGAACGTATCGACTCGCATCACCTCGTATCCAAACGTGAAACTTCAAAGAAGTAGGCCTAAACAAATATTCCACGATCAGTTACGAATGGCCAATCATGAAGTTCGTAATGGACCGCACGACAGAGGCCGAGTTGGATCGAAAAACATTCGGTGTTGTGCACATTAGTAGTCGAGTACCTAAACATTCCAAAGTTTCAGGTTCAAGTTTGTCTGATGATTTTAGGCAACATTTGCAAAGTTGTATCAGAACCCGTCTTTGTAAAGTTGACTCCTGACCTTGAAAAGTAGGTCAAGGTCAAAACTCATGTGATAGGTTATGAAATAGTAATCACACTTTACAGATACACCACCACTCACAATTTTGTCACTTCATCACAAATAGATTACGAATAATGCCCATAGACGTGTTTTTCCCATGTTACTTACGGTTTTAAGGAATGTTCCACCCCTGTGACCTTGAAAGTAGGTCAAGGTCAAAGGCCAAATGACGTTTTAGGAAATGGTTACAAATAAACACCACAGAAAATTTTGTCGCTTTATTATGAGTACTTTAGGAGTAATGACTATAAATAAGTTTTTCACATTTCACCCCCTGGTGGAAAGATGCGGAGTTGGATCGAAATTCCCAGGGTTTTAGTACACATTAGTACATGGGTGCCACATTCGTGGTTGAGTACCTAACACATTCCAGATTTCCAGTTCAAGTTCCTCCGATTAAATGTAGGCAATAATTGCCAAGTTATATATCACAATGCTGTCTCTTTAAAGTTTGATTCCTGACCTTGAAAAGTAGGTCAAGGTCAAAATTTATTTGATATATTATGAAGCTGTTTCAGATACACCACCGCCCACAGTTTTGTACCTACATCACAAATAGGTAAGGAATATAATGCCCATGAATGTGTTTCTCGTGGTTTTTATGAAAGTTTGTCCCCTGTGACCTTGAAAGTAGGTCAAGGTTAAAACCTGTATGATATATTATGAAGCTGTTAGAGACAGACCATCACACAAAATTTCGTCACATTATCACAAGTAGTTAAGGAGTAATGACCATAAATGTGTTTTTCACATATCGCCCCCTGGTGGAAAGACAGAGAGTTGGATCGAAATTCCAAGAGTGTTGTGCACATTAGTGGATGAGTACCTAATATATACCAAAGTTTCAAACTCATTCATTGAACGGTGTAGGAGGAGATCACTTTCGGATGGACAGCCGGACACAGAGACTTTTTATGAAAAGCGGGGAGATAACCAACCTGTAACATGATCAACACTTCTCACCTTCTGATAGTTTCTCCTGAGAATTGTCACTATGAAATTGCTGTGAACTGTCACTGTTGAGTGTCACCTCCTTCTCAAGAATCGCCTTCACCTGTGCGACAGTCACCTGAGCCTCGACCGTCGTCCTATTACCACCAACCGGGTTATTGTGTAATTTACTTTTCCTGCTTGCCTTCAAGTCTTTCACACTATATTCCTGAGATAACAGAATCGGTTGCGGCATATCGCTTTTCAACAAATCAACAGCCACGCCAGAGTTTTTGCTCTCCGTTTTTGACTTTGCATTAGATTCAGGGTTTGCTACACGAGTTCTATTTTTAGGGGATTGCTTTGCAGTTTTCTTTGCCGCGTGTGCGGCTTTCGAATGTGGTGACCTGCTCGGCTGGGGATCTTTATCAGGAGCTCTCCGTGGCCGCAACGTGTGGTCGACATCAAACACACCTAAACATGGAACAGAAAATAGAAGCAAATGCATTTTTGGTCATGTCCTGAGGGCACCCAATTCACTTCACAAAACACCCTATAACTGAATTAACTCTTTCAGTGCCAAAGACGTACTGGTACGTCCATGGATTTTTGGGACATTTCAGTTCACCAGATGAACACCAGATGTCTCTGCAATCTCTAATACCGTTCTATATGGCTTTCTCTCTGTGGACAGTGGAATTGTGTGGTGTTTGGGACTGGGGGAGACTGGGTGGTTGTGCTGCACCTCATTTTGGGGCAAAAATTGGCTTTTTTGCAAAAAAATATAGTTTTTGTGATGAATTTTTTGGAAATGTTCCCACCACAAAGTCTGTTTTCATGGTTGTTTTCTTGAAAGAAGATGNATATCGCACCCACGTGCACCAAATCGTACCAGAACGTATCGACTCGCATCACCTCGTATCCAAACGTGAAACTTCAGAGAAGTAAACAAATATCTCACGATCAGTTACGAATGGCCAATCATGACGTTCGTAACGGACCACAGGACAGTGGGAACTTAGCATAAGACATGACATCGTGATGGGGCAGACCTGCATGCTATTGGAATGAATGAGGAGCAATAGGGAAACCAGGGCCGACCGCACAGAAAGTCCGATAGTGCTTCGGTGCCTATCGGCGGTTTAGTTAATGGGAAAATGCATTATAACTACTGCCGATAGGCGCTGGTAGCACTATCGGACTTTCTGTGCGGTCAGCCCAGTTATTACACCTAGATTTGCTGGGGATGGGTATGTTGCTCGCGACCGGAATGTTGTTTGTGGGCAGAGCCCATGATAGATTTGGGTGAAGCGGTGCTGCTGGCCATTAAATACACTCGTCGGATGAAAATTTCTTTCATCTCCCTGTTTTCTTCTTTCAAAGGAATTGATAAGAGCAATAAAGGCAACGTTTTTGTCTGATCAATTCCTGTAGAAAATGTACAGGTTTTCATGATGCAACGTCAACAGTTTAAGTGACGTCAATGACATCTCGAAGGGTCGATCGATCACATCGCCACCACGTAGCAAAGTTTGTCACACGGGTATCTCATTACATGCTCAACACTTCTCACCAGCTGCGGTCCGAGGGGGGTGCACCCGGTGCGTGCCCCCCCCCCTTCGACCAAACAAATCTGTAAAATTGACCGTGAACTTCTGAAATTTAGAGCGAATTATTGACTTTCACCACAGATTTCAATATTTCTAGCAGAGAGCGCCCCCTCTTTTCCGAAATCATGGATCTGCCCCTGCTCACCTTCTGATAGTTTCTCCTGAGAATTGTCACTATGAAATTGCTGTGAACTGTCACTGTTGAGTGTCACCTCCTTCTCAAGAATCGCCTTCACCTGTGCGACAGTCACCTGAGCCTCGACCGTCGTCCTATTACCACCAACCGGGTTATTGTGTAATTTACTTTTCCTGCTTGCCTTCAAGTCTTTCACACTATATTCCTGAGATAACAGAATCGGTTGCGGCATATCGCTTTTCAACAAATCAACAGCCACGCCAGAGTTTTTGCTCTCCGTTTTTGACTTTGCATTAGATTCAGGGTTTGCTACACGAGTTCTATTTTTAGGGGATTGCTTTGCAGTTTTCTTTGCCGCGTGTGCGGCTTTCGAATGTGGTGACCTGCTCGGCTGGGGATCTTTATCAGGAGCTCTCCGTGGCCGCAACGTGTGGTCGACATCAAACACACCTAAACATGGAACAGAAAATAGAAGCAAATGCATTTTTGGTCATGTCCTGAGGGCACCCAATTCACTTCACAAAACACCCTATAACTGAATTAACTCTTTCAGTGCCAAAGACGTACTGGTACGTCCATGGATTTTTGGGACATTTCAGTTCACCAGATGAACACCAGATGTCTCTGCAATCTCTAATACCGTTCTATATGGCTTTCTCTCTGTGGACAGTGGAATTGTGTGGTGTTTGGGACTGGGGGAGACTGGGTGGTTGTGCTGCACCTCATTTTGGGGCAAAAATTGGCTTTTTTGCAAAAAAATATAGTTTTTGTGATGAATTTTTTGGAAATGTTCCCACCACAAAGTCTGTTTTCATGGTTGTTTTCTTGAAAGAAGATGTAGAAGCAAACATTCTGTGTCTATCTGAATCTTTCCCCCTGAAATTTTGATGGGATTAAAGTGGTCTGAAACCCATTTTTCTGGCACTGAAAGAGTTATGTACTCTTTGTTTTACACATAAAATATCCAGGGACATTGTGCTCACATTTGTTATTCGTTTGTCGTACGTGCAGTTTACACGAACTGATTCGGACGTACGATCATGTCAGATCTAACAATCGAATGTAAAAATCATATCGTGTAAAGGTCAATTTACACGATACGACTTTTACATCCAATTAAAAGTTAAAGTTTGTTAAAGTTTGGGTTTATAGTCTGATATCAACAACGGTAGAGGTGTCATCCGACTTCACACTTTAACCCCAGTCTATCCTGAAACCTTTCAGTAGAACTCAGATGAGCTGCTCATTCAGCGCTACAATCTGAGCATTTCCGACCGGTACCCATTTATACACCTGGGTGGAGAGAGGCCAGTAAGGCAAAGAGACCTGCCCAAAGTCTCACGCCAGCAGCGGGATTCGAACCCGGGATCCTCTGACCGCTAGCCGGAGGCCCGAACCACTACACCACCGTGGCTCCCTAATTGTCGGATCCGACATGATCGTACGTCCAAATCAGTTCGTGTAAACTGCATATATGACAAAATTTTATGGCCTTTGCGACGTCGGATGCACATGACGGATGTTCTATTTTCTTCCGATGTTGGACGAAGGACCCATGAACTTGGCCAATCAGGTGGCTGCATTGGAGGCCATGTATTTGGCACGCTTGAAGAAGAATGAGTCTGTCCATATTGATGGATGAATAAATCAGATCATGTTACAGAATTTCCGATCCGACAGAATCCTACAACAAAATCGCGTCCATCTTGGACGGACGTCCAAATTGCACCGTGTAAATCGCACCGTGTAAATTGGCCTTAAATTGGCCTTTACTTTGTCAAAAGATTGTAAGTCAATACACTGGATATGCACAGGAAGTTAGTGAAACTCTGGAAGGAAATTTAAAGATTTAGTAGCTAAGGGTTAATGACAGCAAATGAATAGTTTGTTGAAAACCTAGTTCAGGAGATTTCTGAGGAATTTTACAACAACATTGAACTCGGAAACAAATGATGGATGAGGATGAACATTTCAAGATCAGCTCGAAATCTGGAATAAAATTATTGTTTACAGCACACATAATTGTAAAATTCATTCATTCGAAAAGAAAAATGAAATGTTCCATGGACCTGATGTGTGCTCACCTTGGAGAACAAATCAGTGTCAAGTCGATACATCAGGGAAACATCATAGCAGGCGAGAACATTCTTTATTATGAGCCAAAGTACATTTTTCAAGATGGACGACTGGCAGCCATTTGAATTCCAATCCGGCTGAAATTTGCTGCATTTATATATAGTACCGGGCCACATTATCATTGCAGGGTACAAATATTCTAGCTGCTGTAGTTTAGGTGATATGAGCCAAAGTCCCTTTTCAATATGGCGACCTGGCAGCCATATTAGAAGTGCAAGAGAGCTAAAGAAGTCAAGAATTGAATCAGACAGAAACTTGGTGTCACACATTTAGGTCATCTGATGCAGGGATGTATATGTACCAAGTTTCAGGTCATTAGCCCTGATGGTTAAGGTGCCATGCAAATGGACGCCATTGGCGACAGACCGCGACGATGGACGACAGATTCTGCACCACGACAATGGCTGGTATTCATAAAAGTTAGCGAATGCTTTCACTTAAGATTTGCAAAGCAGTGTCCAATGTAAATGTACTATAAAATTTAAAGTAAAGCATTTGCTAACTTTTATGAATATCATATCAGCCAATAGCTCACCCTGGGTACACTTGGCCCCAGTGTGTATCCGACGTCCCGGTCTCCTACACACTGGCACTTTTGGGGCTCAAAAGTCGGTAACAACACTAGATGGCACTCCACTGGGTTCCAGCCAATCACCACACTTTCTTACTCATAATTCCCGCGGAAATTACTTCCAGGAAAAACCCAACCTTGTCCCCAGGGGTATAGTTCGCTCAGACAACCGTGGACCACTCGCCATATTATCAACCTGGGAACGAGGTTAAGAAAACCGAAGGACCCGTGCTGCCATCACGCGGTCATCATGACTGTTAACCTCTAAAAGAGCCAGACGCGGAGTGTGATTTACCGAAGGGGTGAGCCCGTAGCGTCTGGCCAAGCAAGACCACCCTGGGGTGAGCTAATGAAGTCATCGATTAAAACTACCTGAAATGCATGTTGTAAATAAAGGAGCAAAACGGTCCAGTGACCATGTTCTCACCTGGCAAAAGTGCAAAGGAAGGAATGACAAACATAGCTATCGCAGATAAAAACCGTTAGTCCTGGAGTTATTGCACATTTTGTGTTTTTTGTAGCCACTGGGTGCATGGCCAAGCCAGGAGTCAGGTCAGACCGAAACTTGGCGAGTGAAAAATGGTGAGGATGAATTTGATGATGGAGAAAAGGGTTAAAAGATGGATAAAGATGAATCTGTTAGGATTCCCTTCTTCAGACAATTAGAAGCTGAAAAATAACCACATGATCATATTGGAGTTTTGACAAATTAGACAGAACATGTGCGGGACCTTCCTGATCACAATTCAGCAGACTCAATGGCCAATATTTATAAAAGCTAGCAAATGCTTTTCCTTCAAGTTTCGTAATACCGGTACATTTACATTGGATATTGCTGTGCAAAGGTAAAAAACGCATTCAATGCTAACTGAGGGCGCCTAACTCCCACTTTTTCCGTCCAATAACGTTTGCAACAATGTTAACCAATAGTTGCAAACGTTATTTTCCATTTGGTCCCACAGACGGAAATGATACTGTCAAATCCACTGATAATTGCATGTTGCAAACGTTATTAATCCAAAGGGACGGAAAAAAAGTGGACAAAAGTGACCCCAGTTAACGTGGCATGCATCAAAAGCATTTGTTAACTTTTATGATAATAAGCAAGAAGTCAATCTCCAGAATTCACGAATTTTCGACCCCAACCGGGGTCTTTTTCAAGTGGAACTTTACAATCTGAAACTCTAGAAAAGTCTTTTCTAGAGTTTCAGATTGTAAAGTTCCACTTGAAAAAGACCCCGGTTGGGG